>NDGN011549677.1:0-11818 GCA_002564285.1 Tympanoctomys barrerae | reverse complement strand
TCTCTCTCTCTCTCTCTCCCTCTCTCTCTCTCTCTCTCTCTCTCTCTCTCTCTCTCCCTCTCTTTCATTCTCTCTCTTTCTGTCACACACACACACACTGGCACTGGGTTTTGGTTCATTTTGGTCAGTGAAGGAGAACAAAGTGTGCTTTCTTCCTTGGACAACCCACTGGAGCTGCAATGGAATGACTTACATACTAGACAATATTTCACATGGGTTCATTTAGCCGTTAATTGTTCCATGGCTTCTAATGTCCTTCTTCCCTTTGTGCAGCAAGTCTTTCTACAGAAAGGAAGTCTGAGGGTTACTTGGCAGTTTCACCGTTTCCATTGCTTAAAAATGTGGAAACACCACCTGGATTCAAAACAGACAAGAAAAGAGAGCTGCAAATTCACTTGCTCCAGGGAGGTAGAGCCGTCGAAGCCCCACACACCCTATCCAAGAACAGCTCAGCTGAGCCAGTCCTCCTGGGCAGGAACAGAGCTGCCCATGTGGACACACAGATGCCTCATTCAGATGACCCGTGAGAGAACGAGTGAAAGCTGAACAAAGGAGGGCCACAGCAGAGATGAAGAGCTGATGCCTGACACCGAGCTTTACTTTGAAATATGTTAGAGTCTCTTAAGGAGCTAGAAGATCTGAATAAATTCTGAAACAAACCTAAAATAACTGTCAAGCTGTGTTTGATGACAGACATTCTCAGCAGCCAATTCCAGGCATGGGATAAGATGACTCCATCTCCATTTTTTTTTTTTTTACCTCACTGAATTGATATCAGCATGAGCTGCTAATATCAATAGTCCTGACCCTATTGTCTGATAGGTCGTGATCGGTTATTTAGATTAATGGAAACATTGGTTAAATTCTCATAATATTTGTTTAATATATGTAGCATTATGGGATTTTTTTTCTTGCTTGCATTATCTTAATTCTCACAGGATCTATGTGAAATAAGTACTAATGTTGGTTCTATATCCTAACTGAATCTCCAAGTGGTTAAATAATTAACCAGGTTACAGAGTGCCAAACCTGACTTGTGAACTTCAAACTACCCCGGCTTTTGTCAATGAGAAATTATAGCAATTCTTAAATATTTCCTGTCTCTGGGCAGGCTGTTAGTTTTCTAGGAGTAAGGTCCACTCCTCACTTCCTTTCCCTCAGAATTCTCAGCACAGAACTGCAACCAAAATGAGGTCGCACCAGCCATTCATTCAGGGAACGTGGTCACCACCGGCCTCTCCTCTCCTGCCCTCTTGCTCACTGCTAGTTTTCCTTTTCCCCATCATTTGCTGTTTATGTCTCTTAAAATCATAAGGGGATGTTTGGAAATGAGGTTGCAGGTCGCTAATCTTTTCCCTTAGGTTGACGGTAATGCTGAAAAGGAAGGTGCTATCAACGAGCTGCTAAGTGAGAGAAATGGTGAGAGAAGTTTCTCTGAAGGCAAGAAGAAGGAAAGGAGAAAGAAGAAAGCAGGAAGGTGGGGAAAATGAAACACGCCAGCCCCAGAGAAGGGCGCACAGGGAGTGCTCTCTAGCTCTCGTCTGTTTACAGGGTTGACAATTGAAGCATTTGATATGCAGACTTATGACATTTTATTTGGATAACTTTAGCTCACAACCACTTGGCTCTGAATTGAGGCAAAGGAATAGAAACTCAGCAAACACATTCAACACTGAGAAATCTGGGGAAAGAGCTATGGAGTCAGTGAGGGGCTCACATATGCTTGCAGGGGAGACAAGCAAGAGGCATGAGCGCCCAGCCCTCTCCTTCCTCGCATACGGAAGCCCTCTTCTCCACGAGGACAGAAGAGCTTGGCAAGGCACTTTGCTGTCATTCTGCTGGGCCATATTCTCTTGACATTAAATGACAGTGCTCACCCACACATAAATGTCAACTAGACAGTCCATAAATATGTATGGGGTACCTGTTGGTGCTTATGATGGGGAGATCCAAAAGATATGCACTCTGGTGCCTTCCACGCACTTTAGTTGGAACATCCCAACCCCAGAATGGCAAGCGTGTGGTGCCTGTACCTCCTGTTCCTGCTTGCCCTTGAAGTAGATGCCGTAGCGCAGCCGCAACGCACATTTGTGCTGCGCTCAGTCACACCTCGGAATCCTCCTCAGAGCATTTGATGAGTGCTTTATCGATATTCCCCATTGTTCCAAGAAAGGGAAAAATGGGTCGGCCAGATAGCTCAGTGGGCTTAAGTGACTGCTTAGGCAGATGTAGCTAATGGTTTGATCTCCAGCGTGACGTGCTGGCTCAAGCCCCTGGGGTGTGCTAGAGACTGAGACTGGGTATGGTAGTGCACACCTGTAACCCTAGCACTTGGGAGGCTGTAAACAGGACAACAACTACAAGTCCGATTTGTGCAGTGAAACCCTATGGACCCTGTATTAAATACGTAAAAAAATAAAAAATAAAGGGAAAAATGACTCCTCCTTACCCTGGGCTAGCACAAACAGAACAGTAACATCATACAGGAAATTATTCCTACATGGCACAAAGGGGAGCTCAGGGGACCTAGAGACTGTTGAAAGCCACAGTACTTTAATTTGAACTGCATGACAGAGGACATTGATGACTGAGATCAGCATGAGAAATGGAAGCCCTACTCGGTGACAAGCACAAGTGGTGATAAGGCAGGTCCTACATCCACAAAGACAGATCCAGCACTGGAGTCTCCAACAAATTCACTGCTATATGACTGGGGACTGGAGACATCCACCTCAGACAGAAAGGGGCAGAGGAGAGTGCAGACAGCCCAGCCACTGTTGCTGAAGGCGGCTAACTGAGGAAGGCAGGAGGAAAGCCAGTGGCCAGGAAGTGAAGTCAGACATCAAAACAGAGGGGGGGAGCCACCAGCTTGGAGAAATGCTAGAAGCACTGCCAAAGAAAAGGTGACCTTCCAAGAGCAGCAGGTGGGAAACATCTTGACAGTGCTGGATCTTCAATAGCGAATGTGCTGGAAGTGTTAAGAGGTAGAAGAGCGTGAGAATGGTTTGTGGTCTTCCATCCCAGAGAAGACGAAGCATGTGAGGGTAGTGTGAAAGCTGTTTGTGGTTGTCTTCGATGCTCGTCTGTGCTCAGCGACTTTCTTTTCTCCTGGGAACAGAATAGAAAGACTTCTTCTCTAGTAAGAGACTGTTAGGAAGGACACCAGAAACCCTTTATAACATGGTTATTGAAAATTGGTTTGGATGAGCAAGAATGACATGGGGTTTCCTTTCTAGAATGTCTTTTAAAAAAAGAGTAATGACTACCAACTGGGCTGAATTTCATAGCTTTATCTGGAAGCAGAGTGCAGAGAAAATAGTCCCTGGAAGCTCATTCCAGGCAGGACACTCAGGGGTAAACTGCCTGCAGTTCTAGACCAGCTAAGTGAGCCCATGTGTTGGAGGCACTCCCCTGTCCGCCCTCTGAGGTCTTACAGTTGTCCCTCCTGCTCTTTGTCCCCAGCTGTGACTACACCGTTGCTCATATAACTTCGTAAGAACAGAGCGTAACCAAGCCAAGGACACCAGTTTTCCTCCAAACCCCCTGCTTTGGCAAGCTCTGCAGACAGACTCACAGAGACGTTGCCATCCCCTGGTGAGAGTCAGGTCATTTGACTGGAAATGGGATTAGTGGGATGAAGAAGGAACTAGTGTTTCCCCTTTGAAAAGAGGCAGAAGAAGATAGGTCCACAGAGCTCACTGAAGAAATAGTACAGAAGAGATAGTTGGGGGACCTTTGGCAGGGTTGATGATACCATGGGATATAAACATTTGAGGCAAAGTTCTGTGTAACAAAAACCTTGAGCTTCAGTGTGCCTATGAGAACAAGGAAGGAAGGGAATAGAATTCAAAACTCGGAATTGTAGTCTTGATTTTTACTGGATGACCATGAACAAAGGATTCGATCTTTCTGAAAACTGTATTTCTATTTAAAATGAGTCAGGCCAAAAATCTGTTGACTAATCCAAACTGAGTATTTCAGGATAGAAGAGACTGGCCTTACTGATCTAGGCACCAAAAAAGAGAAATCTCTTGTTGGGTTGGTATTTGACACAAGAAAAAGGCAGGAGGAAGGAAGGAAGGAAGGGAGGAAGGGAGGGAGGGAGGGAGAAAGGGAGGGAGGAAAAAAGGGAAAGAGGGGGAGGGAGGGATGAAGGAAAGAGGCAGGGAAGGAGGACAGGACAAAAAGCAGGAAAAGAAAGATAGTAAATTTTAGTGGTTAGGCCACTCAGAGTCTGAGCACATTGTCAAAGTCTGAAGGACAGACTCACTCAGCAAATAAAAATAAAGGTAGAAACACATTCTAGAAGCAATAAAGGAGCCACTAAAATGCAGCTGCAAGTTATTTTAGCTTTTAAGAAGATGCTCCCATTCTCTGTGAAGATGCAGTAAGGCTGGAGGTCTGGACTTCTCCATAAATTCTAATTGCTTGCAGTGTTTAACAAGGGACATTAAGTACTGAAAACCAAGGGATAGAGAGAAGAGAAAGAAAAAAGGGAAGAGGGGGCAGGGAGGTGGGGAGAGCAGAGAGGAGAGGGGGACCAAGTAACCTGGTGTCTTAGTTGTTTTTCTCTCATTGCTGGGACAAAATACCTGACCCAAAGTTAAAGGAGGAAAAGGAGGAAAGGTTTATTTAGTTTGTAGAGGGTTTAGTCCATAATCAGCTGGTTCTAAAGCAAAGTGGCATGACAGAGGGGCAGTGGCTCATGGCAGTAAAAGACAGCAAAAGCAACAAGAGCAAAAGGGAGGAGCAAGCTTTTCTCCTCTCTTACACAGTATGCAGGCTACCCACCCCAGGGTGAGTATAGCACTCACACGCCCAGTCCCAGCATTGACCACGAACCAGTCACAAACTCTAAATTCAGTCACCTCTGAAAAGCTGGCCCCCATGATTGTATGAGTCTTCAGAGGACAACCAGGCACAAAGCACAACACCTTGCAAGATTTCTTTGTGGTGCTACAGATTGAACCCAGGGGCTTGTGTGCGCCAGACATGCCCTCCAGTGCCAGGTTACATTCCCACTGGTTCTTGATAATCCTCGAGGAAAGGTAAATGGAAGTCGTGAATTGGCTGAGGAATGCTTTCTTCCCCTGGGATATGGAAAAGGAAATGTTTTCAAAAAGAACATGAAAGAATCAAAATGCTGACCCTGAGGTGTTAAGAAATCCACATACAAACGTGCAGTGTGTTCCACTTGAAACACACACTAACTGGTTATTTCACAGGCTAGTGTACAGGTGCTCTGCATGGTACTGGCTCTGCAGTACTCTCCAGATAAGCTATTTGGGAACTGTGTTAGCCCCCAGAATGAAACCAATTGTCTTCTACCTTGAGTTGGCAATTAGAGCTGGCACTGCCCTTCCAGTCCTACTTCCCTTGAGTGGTACATAAGATCCTTCTCCCATGCCCACCTTCCCTAACACCCTAGCCTCTACCAGATACCTACTTTAGGAAAAGTTAAAAGTCCCAACTAGTGCCATCTGTGAGTCCCTTTTTAATCCATTATATTAGGCTTCAAGTGATTCCAGCCATTTGCCTGATAGATACATAACATATATGGCAGCTGTGTCTCTCAGCCTCTTCCTCTTCTCAGCTGGTCGTTGGTTAGGGAAGGAGCTCTTCAAGAGCTAGACGTGAGTATATGGAGCACTTGGAGCTGTCTGATAGCCAGTGCTCCTCAGGCATACACTGTTCTCTTCTGGCCTCCTCTCCTTAAATGTATGGAAATCTTTGCTCATCTTTGTGCATTTGAAAGTTATTCCCTGGTTCTGCAGGACTCCGGTATTCCTAGGAAAGAAAACAAATCTCGAAGAAGATGAACAGTGAGGATTATGGGACCCAGAACTGCAAAACCATTTCTCTACGGAGGAGGAGTGTCTCATGCTCAGATTTTATTAAGTGTAATAATTTTCCAAGGCTGCTGTAACAAAATTGGTGGCTTAAGACACTAGACACTAGTTATCTCATAGTTTGTGCTGGGGATCAGAAGTCCCAAATCCAGCAGGCAGTGTTTCTCTAGTGGAGCGTTCTCCCTTGATCTCCTAGCTGCACTATCTGTCCAACCCTGTCAGGATCTGTGACAGCATGGTCAGATCTCTTCCTCTGACTTCACATCATCCTCTCCATGGTTAGCCTAGAAGGCATACATGTGCTTGTGTTTAGGGCCTACCCAAATAGCCCAGGATAGATGCCTTCTTTCAAAACCCTTAACTTAAACACAAGTATAAATATCCTTTTTTCTTGTAAAGTAACATGCAGTTTCCAGGGATTCAGTGTGGTTATCTAATGGGGAGGGTGGCATTTTGCCATCTACAAAATAGGAAGGAAATTCAAATTAATTTTACCTATAGTATCTCATATGAATTTTACAGTAGGCCCTAAAGTGACTACTCTTATTTATATTCTATGAATTAAAAAGTTAAAAAAATAAACTGTATTATTTTGAGCAAGTTTTGGGTTTACGGGAAAATTAAGCAGAAGATATCGACCATTCCCAATATGCCCTTGCCCCTGCGCAGTTGTACCTCAGTTCATGAACTGAATTTTTCCTGTGATTCTGGTCACAAACTGAACTGGATAGAACCGAATCAAATTTCCCTGTAAGGTCAACACTGAACCAGACCACTGACTTTGATTCTGTTCTCATCCAACTCAGTTGGTGCTGTGCCTCAGTTCGCGAGCTTGATATGCTACATGGCTTTGGAAAAGATAGTCATGCTTGTGGTCCTGTGGTTGTGTTTGTCACTGGATGCAGAGCTTGCAAACAAAAACAAAATTCTGCCAAACCAAATTGTGCATAAATAAAAGCATTTGTAAACCAAGGCACCTTCAGGCCTCCCACCATCTAAATCCTGTGGGAGGGTGGCACTCAAGGGATCGTGTGTAGCCCTCTACTGACATAGCACGAGCACTCAGAGTGCACAGTGCACAGTAAGCTCCCTCTTGGTGCTCACCTTCTACAGGTTTTGACAAATGTGCACCAGCAGGCATCCACTATTGCTACATCACCTAGGGCCTCTCACTGCCTGAAAACCCTGTGCTCCACCCACACACTTTGCTCTAACTTCTGGCAATCACTGATCCTTTTACTGTTTCCATAATTTTGCCTTTTCCATATGATCATATAGTTGGAATCGTACAGCATGAAGGCTTTCCAGACTGCCTGTTTTCACTTAGTAATATACACTTACTGTTCCTCGGTGTCTTTTCATGCCTGGGTAGATCGTTTCTTTTTCAATATTAGTATGTGTTTGTGATGTATGATAATTACATTCCTCTTAGGGAATTGGTGCATGTATATTCACATTTTAATCCTTTTTATTTCCCATCCCCTCCCAGCTCTCTCACTTCCCCTCAATTTAAGCTAAAGGAAATATGCCCCAGCTCACTCAGCTGGTGTACATGGGACTTGTATTCTTTCTGAAGCCAGGTCTGTACGCTCTGTGGGTCATAGTAGGTTAGGGAACATTGTGCTGTCACTAGGTTAAGGGACATTGTGCTGTCACTCTGTGTACTTACATAACAACTGCTTATAGTTATCGCTGTTCTCTCTGTTTTTCTGCATCTACTTTAAGGATATAACTAAAACACAGGTGAAATATAGTTAGAATAGTTATTGTTACACATAAAAACTGTTTGATCTCGCTGTCCCTAAGAAAGTCTTCTGCAGATAGACTTGGCCTCTAAAAGTTCAAGACTACAATGTTCAACTCTCCTTACATTCTCCAGCCCTGCCATAGTCGGTCTTCAATCAAGTATGCTTTTATTACCTAACAAAACACCTTCTATTTTCCGAAGAATGTTAAAAGCCCCTAAGAACATGGTGCGGTTTTGAAAACCCAGACACATTTCATAGTTACATCCAAGAACACAGCCTACTTTGAAGTAGCATGTGTTAGTTAATTTGTTTTCAATATTGGGGATTGAACTGAGGAAGGTTCTACCACTGAGCTATGTCTATACCCCCTTTTAGTCTACTTTTCAATATTTTGAGACAAGGTCTCACTAAGTTATGCTGGCATGACTCAGCCTTGTCATCTTCCTGCCTTAGCTTCCCCCAGAGAATTCTAGAAACTTCTAGAGTAGTAGTTCTTAATCCTTGGCCTGCCTGGAAACCACTTGGAGGGCTTTTTGTAACACCTGTGAGTTTCCTATTTGACAAATCTGGAATGGTTCCTGGAAATTTGCATTTCTATCAAGAACTCCCCAAGGACCACACTTTAAGAATCACTGGCCTAAGGCAACAATTCCTAACTGATAGACTGGGGTCTCCATGTTACTATGGCATTTTATGTGCAGAAAGTTTCTTCTATTGGCTGAACAAATAGAACTACCATTATGTGGGCTTATTTAAATATTTTGATATTGAAAAGAGATCCTCATTCTTAGAAAAATTTAGTAATCCTTGAATAAAAGCCAGAAAGTCAATCAGGATTTATTTCTTTTGCCAGTACCAATCTATTGGCAGAAGCTTCTGCACTATTGTGTTGAGAAGGAATCAAATTTTGCATTTTGACTCATTGGAAAGCAAGTCATCATTTACTGGATAGATTTGTCTAGATGAAGGAGGGTGAACAGCTGCCTATACCATGTATTCATTGAGCATTTTTCTAAATATTAGAGCTACTACCATGGGAATTTGTACTTTCTTCTCTGCTAACTCTACACTCTTGTTCTGGGCCAATTTTATCCATTCAGTGGGTCTGTGGATGAGCTACACAGTGCAGTGCCCTTCATATCTCCCTCAGCTCACGCCTCTGACTTCCAGAGCTGTGCTCCCCACTGTCTTCTCCACAGTTCCTGGACTATTACACATCCACAGCAGAGTGAGCACATTCAACAGTGAATTGTTGATGCGCTTCCTTAAACTTCTTTAATTCTATCTTAATATATGTAGCTATCAACCATTCTTTCATCCTAGGAGGAATATGTGAGCCTGTCGTGTGTGCTCCTGAATAGTATACAACCCAGGACTAAGTTTTGTGGATTCTGTACCCAAAGCGTAGCTGGAATGCATCGTTTCTTTCCCTCCTTGCACTTATTTAAATCAGCATAATCTCCACCTATAGTGAGCTCTTATCTTCTGACCTGGTCTCTCCACTTCAAACTTGTTTATCCTTTTCCTTCCAAGCCCAAGTGATTTCTTTTTCTTTTTACTGGGGATGGAACTCAGGTCCTTGCATCTGTTAAGCAGGTGCTTAAGCCACTGAGCTGTCTCCCAGGCCCTCCAAGTAATTTCTTAGCATGGTAAGACTTTCAACAGTTTCCTGTTGGCCAAGGTCAAATCCCAATGTTCACACTTGTCACACAGGTCCTGGGTTGCTCTCTTGCCCCAGACCTGCCATCTCCCTGCTGCCTGCACAATGAAAACACAGGCTTCCTTTTGAGTTGCTTGTATGTCTCAGATGGCTCCTACCCTACCCTAGCAGCTAGCTCCCAGCCTGCAGGAACTCAGCAATATCAGTTACATAAAAGAATGAGTAGCACTATATGGGAGTGAAATACCCCAGGTCATGTTCTCCTCTCTTTTCTGTATAATTCCTCCATTTCTTTCCCTATGGAGTCTTCCCATCAACACTAGAATGGGTGTCCAGTGCCAGGCAAGGAGGGCTAAGGACAAGGTGACAAATGTTCACATTTATTCCAGCTCTTTGTCTGAGATCCAGGCGTGGGAACTTTACCCTGGGCAGCCACCCACTGAGGCCCCGGGAGACACGTCTTCTGGCTGCCCTGGTGAGCTCTGTGGTGTGTCACAGAGGGATCGCATTGCCTCTGACGCCTGACCACAATGTACATTTGGGAGAAGAAAGCTTGCTGGAGGGGAAGAGTTGGATGATCTCCACTCCCTAGATTAGTTTGGGGTTTGTTCTTTAAAAGTTTTATAATTCCCTAGGCATTTTTAACGTCATCCACAGTTTAATTCCACATTCCCTAGCCCAGCTTTGAATGAAGAAAGTGCATCTTATTTTGAAGACCAGCACTGGAAGAAATGGCAGATGGGATGTAATGACAGGGTGGGTGCCAGCAGAGCCTTGACTGGCTGTAGTGGCTGCAGGAGACAATACTGGCCCTACCCAGCGGCCCCACCTGTGTGGCATGCAGGACTTGAGCTGTGCTGGATGGTGTCTTTGCTGCTCTTCCCCTGCCCAACTTTCAGCCATGCAAGTGGGAGCGATTGCTCCAGGTCTGGGAGTCCTGTCCATCACAGTGCGTACAGAGGGACTAGACCATCAGGCATAGACATCATCAGGCATAAGGCCCCTCTCTTATATGAACCTACCCCGTTTCGTAATTTCTGTTTGACTCACAAGGGCATCAGCAGTTAAAGAAATTCAGCTTCCAAGTCAGAATTAATATCTGGAAAACATCGCTCTCACTGCTTCTTTCTTCACCAGAAATAGTTCATCCCCAGCATCAAAGAGCCTAAGGTCTAGGGCTGCAATGGACTGAAAGTTTTTGTCCCTCAACATCCATATGTTGAAATCCTAACTCCACGAGTGACTGAATGTGGACCCAGAGTTTCTAAGAAACTAAGAAGAAATGAGATCTAGACGAAATCCAATGCTTATAATTAGTCTGTGAAAAGAGACATCAGAGTCTCTCATTCTCACATATTTCTGTATCTCTTTCTCTCCTTACACACACACACACACACACACACACACACACACCATATGAATGCAGAGCCAGAAAGCAGCCTCCCATCACAAGGAAGCAGGCCATGTCAGAGAGGGATACTTTCGTCCCCCTGACATTAGTCTTCTAGCCTCCAGAGCTGTGGGCAAGTGCACATGTACTGTTGCAGCTGACTGGCCTGTGGAACTTTGCTAGGCCAAGCACCCAAATACAAGGGCTCAGATCTTTCTTCTATCTTTGTTCTAGAACTCATCTGTCTTGGCTTCTATTTATTACTTCCAGGTTAACAAGCTTATTCATAGAGATATGATAACTTAGAACAAATTTCAGTCCATTGTCTCCCAAGAGAGCTGGTAGTAGGTGGGAATTTTGACAGCTGTAATGGTCTTTGTCTAGATGTCCCCCCAAAGCCTCATGAGGGGGACTTTCCAGAGGTTGCTGGATCTATAATGTGTAGTGCTGGGATCAAGGGGGTGCAATTAATACATCAGCCCACTGCCTGGTTTGGCATAGTTCTGGGTAGGGTTAAGGGTATGAGTGGTAGGGCCGGGCCTGCACAGAGTACCAGGGACAGAAGGAGGGCTAATGTGCTCGTGCCTTCCTGCTTGCCTGCCGTGGACTGTCTCTCCCCTGCAGTGCCGCTCTGCCAACTCTCCCTTCCTCAGGGCCAGCTAAGTAGGAACAGAACCTCCGCAAATTGTGAGCCAAAGTAGACCTTTCTTCCTTTATCATGTGAGTGTTGAGTGCTTTGTCTCAGCAACTAGAAAAACAAAACATCCATCAAATAAAACAACCTCAGAGCCACTTCTTCCCCAGCCAAGACAGGTACCGAGGAGGACTTGGATTGCAAAGGAAAAGAAGGAGCAGAAAGGACATAGTGGGAAGCCAGGGGCAGCCAACAAACTTCAAAACCAATTCATCTACACTCATCTTATGAATCTCATACTTGGAAAGATCTGATGAGGACAATGTAAGATGTACTGACTGAACTCCACAATCAGAGACATAAAGTCCAGCGCAGGTGCAGACACACAAGTTCACTGCTACCCGGTAAGTTTTTCTGTTATCTCTGAAACTTGACTTATAGTATCTGGCTTATAATTTTTCTTCTTTAAAATCTCTATTATGATTCAACTGTTTATTTAGACGACAAAATTAGCTAATGAGAAATCTTCAGAATTCT
>NDGN011549672.1:2746-26909 GCA_002564285.1 Tympanoctomys barrerae | reverse complement strand
GTGTCTCTTGATGGTCTCTTTGCTTCTGCTGATCTTAAGCCAGAAAGAAGAGCTGCTCTATGTCCTGGGCTGGAATCTTCCCACTCTGCAGCTTCAGGGTCAAGGCCATGAACACTCACGGGGAACAAGAGGTGAAGGCAGATTGTACAGGTGGAGACCAGACTACACCCTGGAAGGCCTGATGTCCCTAAACTTGCTGGTGCCACACGCTTATGACTTCTTCCCAGGCAGTGTGGCCCACCTCTCAGGGTCAAATTTCTAACATATTTTGGACCAACCTCCTATAGGTGGAGCCCTTTTCTAACCTACCAGTGTGCATTTTGCAAATGGCCCTGGTTTGAACGGATTCCAGTGGGCTCCACATCTGCAGACTAGACCAATTGTAGACCAAAGATATTTAGGGAAAATTTCAGACATTTTCAAAAATCAAAACTTGATTTTGCCATGCAAAAAGCACCAAGTGGAATCGATGTGAAGACTGCGGTATGTGAGGGCCTCCTGCAGCAGCCTCCAGCTTCCCCACACTGTGTATGTCCGGCGACACTGCCTGTGTAACACTGCCCACCTTGTGTCTCGTTCCTGTGCCACTGCCTTAAGTCTACCATGGGCAGGCCTGTTCTGAGTGTGTGTGAGCTTCGTTTCTCTGGTCATCATTTCCTAGCAGAGGAATTGTTTACATCACACTGAGATTATATTAAGATTTATAAATAATCTATACATGATTAGAAGTGTATGGGAAGATGTGAGTAGGATAAGTGAAAATACTCTTGTTCTTCTACATAAGGCATTTAACAGGATTTTGCATGCAAAATGGAAGGAGCCTTGAAACCAAGGCTTTGTGGATGCTGAGGGATGACTGGATTCTGGTTCCATATTCCAAAAAAAAAAAAAAAAAAATGTCCCAAGTGCTTAAAGCCAGACAGCAGAGGACTCCAGGAGACCACCATGGCTCCTGTACCCATGAGGAGCATGGATGTACCATGTGTGGGGCATCACATCCGCCCACATGCAGCACATAGTACATACCCTTTCAGTATCTTCACGGACCGCCCCTAGAGAATCTTTGGTTCCTCATTAGAGCTTTTACTTTGTAGAGAGTCCTCTGATAAGGGAGCAACAAGCAGAGACTGGAAGCAGTGGAGAGGCAGGCGTATGTTTAGAAACAACCTAATGACAAGCCAGCTAACTGTACAGCCCTGGCTTTGGACCTTCATTTCCTCTTCCTGGGCCCATGTTTTCTAACCTGTGAAAGGACAAGCCATGTTTTGGCCACATCATCTTCCTGCTGGACTAAATAGCAGCTACTCCTCCTGCTGGTGTGCTCTGAGGAGTGGGCATCAGGATGTTCTTATGAGAGAGATTCATAGCACTCCGGGACGGAAGTTCAAAGGCTGGTCCCCTCCCTAATCTCTCTTACCTGCCACCACATACTTGAGGAGAAACCATCTGCTTCAAAAATCTGGAAACCCAGAGCTGTGGCCCCGTCTCTTCTAAAAACCCAGCTGGCCACAGTGTTGAGCTGTAATTAATGGATGGTCCCCTCATGGGCAGACATTTTTCTCTCCTCCTTCAGTATAGAAAAAAGAACAGATATTTCCATTGTGCAAGTAAGAAAAATATCCCATTTCTCCACTTTTGTTATAAACAATGTACGACTTGCTTTCTCCTTACCCCTCTTGACCCTCCACACTGTATACATATTTATATATTATTCATAGTGGATTAAAAATGAATGTGCTCTTTACCACGGCTCTACGGCGCAGTGACAATACAAATTAATGTATGATGTACTTACTTTTCGCCTGGCAGTGATGGGAAATGTTGATGGCCTCAGAGTGAGGGGTAAAGAGGAGAAGGAGGGGAGTTTGTTACGGAGGCGCACATCTGGCACCTTCAGGGCCCAGGACCCTAGCTTTAGGCAGATGAGGATTGGGGGTGTCATGGGCAGCTGGGCTACAGCAGGGTTGGAAAGGGCTTGTCTCTCCTTTGCTCCCCTGGGGCCAAGTCCCAGCTTCCCAGCAGCCCCTGTGAGTCTGGCATTGCCCTCCTCCGCCACTGTGTTCCTCCCTACCACACTGACCTGTTCCTAGGAGCCTGCTCTGCCCAGCTTCCTGTCCTTCTGTCTGCAGTAGCACTGTTTTCTCCTATCCCCTACCCCTGTTCCTTTGCTTGAAAATCCTTAGAGGACATTTGTGATATGCCAAACATTGTTTGGTGTGGTAGCAGTCTTAACTGAAAACACTGAAGCAAATGAGCAAATAACCCAAGTCAAAGGCCAGCTCTTGCCCCCAAGAGTTGAATCGGCTGTTGGAGAAAGCAGCTGTGATTGTTTTGCTTATTTAGATGCTGATGTTAGAAGCTGTATGTAGTTTGTTGCAATGCTTCTCCCAGCCATTTGGAATAATTAGGGAAGGCACTCCAGAAGCAGAAGCAACAGTGCTGTGAACTAAAGGATGAGACTTTTGAGTAGGCAGGAAGAATTCCAGACTGAGGGAATGAGTGAGGGTTGTCCTGAGGTAAGTCCTGAGGTAAGAAAGAGCACCTAGCATTTGGAAAACAAAGAAAAACCCTCTGCGGCCAGAGGTTGCACACTATAGGGGTTTATGGGAGAAGGAGGAGGAGGAGGAGGAGGAGGAGGAGGAGGAGGGGGAGGAGGAGNGGGGGAGGAGGAAGAGGAAGAGGAGGAGGAGGAGGAGGAGGAGGCCTTGCAGTGTCTCCTGTTCCTTGTGGGGATCACTATGCAGTTCACATTCATAGTAATCCTCCTGTTTTCAGCCTCTCCAGAGCTGGGATGCCTGGTTTCAGTGGCCAGTTTCATGCCCTCGGGGCTAGGGCCGGGGCTACATGTGGTGCCGGGGAGCTAACTCTGGTCTCTGCACTTGCCTAAGCAGGCACTTAGTCCACAGAGCTATCTCTCTGGCCCTGAACTGTACTATGTAGAGTGCTGCTTCCCTGACTCCCAGGGAATTCCAGCTCATGTTGGCCAACCTGCATCCCGTGACACGCAGCTGTTAACAACTAATGCTTTTGGATGCTGAAGGCCTCCCAGTTTCCCAGATCCTCCATTCAGAGGTCAACACTCCAAGGAAAGACAGTTGTTTAAACTTTAATCAAACTACTTAAGGCTGGCCGGCACCCAACGGTGGCCCAGGAAGCACTTGTTGACTCAGTAAGTTTTATATTTTGCAAAGCAAGGGATTGAACTCAGGGCTCTCCCATTAAACTACACTCCTAGCCCATTTTAGGTTTTGAAGCTAGGTGTTACTAATTTGCCCAGGCTGAGCTCCCACTTCACACCTGAGCCACCCAAGGTGTGTGCTCCTCCTACCTCAGCCTCCCCGGAAGCTGGGATTACAGTTGTGTGCTACAGCACCCAATGAATCATTACTTTCGATTTAGAACAAAACCAGGCTTGTGCTAACCAAGCTTATGTTAAAATAATGACAACAAGAAAAACAACAACCCTAAGAATGACATACCACGGATGCTTGTGTAGCACTTTGTCCTAGACAACCAGTCATGTTACCTCATTTGACCCTCATAACTTTCCCTGTACACGTGAGTATTATTTCCTCATGTTCAAGGTGTGGAAGCTGAAGCCCAGAGAGATCAAAGTAGTGGAAATTGGGAGTTTAGGGTGTTTTGTAGCTCTGGAACCTCGGAGAGGAGGAGGTGATGGTTTGAACACACGTTCCTTGTCAGGCCTGACCTTGTCCACTGTCAAAGGGGACGTGAGCACCAAAATGAAAGCCAAGTTGCCAGACCAAGGAAGCCCCGGGTCCTTGTGTTTGGCTGAATGGCGTCCCTGGAGTACGGCTTCTCAGAGGGGTCAGACTTGGCAGAGTCTGTTGGCTTGATGCTAAGCTCCCGGGGGAACTAACTGATCAAAGTAGGTCTGTAGTCTCTTCAGTTCAACCACTATGAAAGCTTGTTGGGCTCAACTCAGTACTTAAGCTTCTTATGAGAAAGTGGTGAGCGTTATTAACTCTTCGTGGCCACTTGTGCGTCCAGGGAATTTTCCCCTTCATCTCTAGCTTTCCAAGATGGCACCAGCTGCGTGCTTGGTCTTGTCTCATTATAATGACACAGATCAGAGTTGGCAGGCCAAGTGGGGGCTGCCCTGAAGCCTTGTGAGCTGCCATGGTTTCACCTCTGGGGCAAAGATGACTTGTCTCCACCTAAAAATCTGATTTTCTCCAAATCCACAGAGAGTTAGAAAGCTCCCAGGAGATACATAGGTCTCCCTGCTACCTCTGGCTTTAGGTGAGCTGTTGTGCAGCACACCTATATTGGAAGCACTCTGTGACGTACTCTCTGGGGCACTCAGGACTGGGAGCTGTTCTGAAGCCCTAGCTCATGTTCTTTGAGCAGCATCCAACTGACCTTTAGACTGTTGTGTTGGTGCCAGTGTCAGGGGCCTCACCCAGACAACTGGGGTACAAATGCTTGAAACTTATTGTCCTGATTGAATAGAATGCTGAGATGTGTCACATATCCAAAAGTGTCTTGCATAATAACATTCTTCTGCTTGGGAATCAACGTTCCTGTCACCAAAGGATCAGGCTTTTACTTATATTTGATGTTAGTGAAACATGATATTCTCTCTTGGACTTATCGCAGCATTGCCAACCACCTCCTGCACAAGGGAGCCACCTTTCCCCCAGAGCGCCTGCTTTTCCTTCAGTCTCCATCAGTCCAACCAACAGTTCAAAAGAACTGTGTGTGTGTGTATCTATAAAGGGCATTCTATATACAGTAACGTCACAATTATATGCAAGGTAGTACAGCTATGTTTTTACATACATGTAGAGCATTATACACAACAAAAATGCATTGTAATTCCGTATAGTATAATATGATATATGGATGTTGTGCATTCTGTAGGTGTTTTATGCCATGAAATTACACTGTGATCATAATCTTTTCCAGGGTCTTGGAGAACTAAAGTACAGGAGTAGTTTATACCCTCTGAAAAGGTATTTTAAAAATCAAAGCTTTAGGGTTTGCTGTATCTTCAACTTTTTCACCTGTACAATGAGATTGGTATTACTCTTTGATAAAATTGTCATGAAGTTCAAATATGAGGATAACTATGCAGAAATGGATGAGAATCACTGTAGAAAGTAGGCCCCTGTAGTCTTTGGTTACCACTGTTGTTATCTACGAGGCATCTAATTACGAAACACACTGCCAGGTCAGGATTTAGTATGATTGCAGGACTGCATACGCTTCCTTCTACAAATGTCTGCATGCCTAGCTTCAGATGCATTTACAAATGGATTTCCATCTTGCCAAAGTTAAAAACAAAACCAACTCAATAGAGGGTTGGCCACTGAGCCATCCATACCTGCCAGTACGTCATCCCTGACTCTACCAAGAATCAGAGATTCAGAATCTAACCAAAGGATACTGTCATTATTAATATTTTAAAAATGATTGGTGGGGAAAATGTACTAAGTGCTTTTATACCAAGTTGGCCAATTCGAAGAGGCTTTCATTTGAAATAAAGGTGATATCTGTGGTTCTCCATGTCATCTGCCAACAGTCAAGCTGCCTGGCTTCAGTGGTAATATAGTTTCCAGAGAAGACAGCTTCCAAAGAGTAGAGTGTAAGATTCCAAAAGAGTTATTGTTGCATGATGGTAATGAAAGATATAATGAACAGCTCTGGTTGATAAATAAAAAATTGCTGAGAAATGGGAGAATCCATGAGATGTTGGTGAATTGCAATATATTCACCATGAGGACCCTGGCTTGTTTCATAGTTTTGCTGCTCCTGTTGGATCACTGTGCTAAGGAATTATTTCTAATTTCTATTTATTTTTATCTGGAGCTCTTGCCTCTAAAGGTTTGTCATATCATGGTGGTATTCTCCATCAATCAATTATTGCTATAAGATAAATAGATAAGTGACCTAGTCCCAGTTTTGATCTGAGCCCTGGTATTTAGGACTATTGTCATGCCTCAGCTGTGAGTCATTACAGGACTAGTGGCCTTTGGTAGGGACATGAAAATAATCATCCATTTCTAAGTTACCTTGAACAAAACTTTTAAAATGGTTATTTGGTGCCCAAAGTTATCCCTGGGTCTTTTTATTTATTTTTGTTTTGAGGTAATCATCAAATATCACTTAGGCATCCATGTAAGCATTTGTGTTTTACTTTATTCCACTAAATAGTTTTCCTTTTAGAGTATCTTGTCTCTTCTTGATGTTAGCTGTATGTAGTTTCATCTATTCAGGGGACTTTGTGTACGTGGTTGGACAGTTGAGTCTCAGAGACACAGTGTTTTCTCTGAGCTGCTTTTTCAGGAATATCTGCCAAAACTCACTGATTCCCAGCTTAGCCTTAACTCAGCAGGGAGAATGGGCAGGGAGTTTTCTCCCTTTAGTACCATTGTCTAGTGTTTTTCCTACTTCATTTTCCATTTCTGTTATAAAATTTCTGAGCCTGAGTATTTTATAAGGAAGACAGGTTTGGCTCATGGTTCTGGGTCTGGTTTCTGTCTGGCTCTAGTGAGGGCCAAGGTGACAGACAGCATTATAGTGAGAGCACATCGAAGAAAAAGAGTCACATGGCAAGATAGGAAACAAGAGAGATTCAAGACCAGGTTGTTCCTTTTGAAACAACATGCTTTAACAGAAACTCACCAGCGACCCATGAAAACACCCTTAATCTATTCCAAAGACAGTGCCCCAAGGTCCTAATCATTTCCCGCTAGCACCTACTCTTTCTACCATCTCTCTGGTAATGGATCTCAAATCCAGGGCCTTACTGAGCTACATCTCAGTCCTTTGTCACATTTTTAAAATTTGAAAACAAAGTCTTGCAGAGCCACTAAGTTGTCCAAGCTGGGCTTGAATGAATACGCAGTCCTCCTGCCTCAGCCTCCTAGAGTGCTGGGCTCACAGATGTGGGTCACCCACCACAGCCAGCTAGAACCACAGCTTAAAGATTCCCCCACATCTCAGCATCATCACACTGGGGACTGGGCTTCTGGTGCGTGAGCTCTGTGGGACACACTGCAGCCCAATCCCAAGCACAGTGCCACCCTAATCCTGCTCAGTCTACACCCCACCTCCAAGGTGATGCGCCATTTTTGTTACTCCTGTAATCCTAAATCGGCATTGTACATGCTATTTTTACTGTTCTTTTCCAGCAGCCCCAGGCTCTTTTGTGTTCCCAAGGAATAAGTACACCATCATCCAGAAGGGTACAACTGTGTGGTAGAAAGGTAGGAGAGGCATCACATTCGCTTTCTTTCTTGGCACTCCCAGTGCTTTCAGGGTGCCAAGAAAGGCCACAGCCAAGTGAGCTTTTCTTGGCCTTCGTTTCATTCTTGACTCCAGCCTCCATGGGTTTGCATATTGGCTTAGGCAAGCAGGAAAGTGGATCAAAGTTGAGCCTTAGATTAGGTATAAGAGTAGAAACAAAAGAAGCACAAGTGATCTAAAATTCTTTCAGGCAAAGGCAAGGTGAAGTGGTCAGACTATCTATTGCTCAGGTCTGCTTTCTCTGTGTTTCGTGCTTGAGTGGCAGTGGAGTGGATCTTGCCACAGGAAGGCATGGACTGTGAGGGGTCAAGATGCACCTAAAAGTCCACAAAACAGGTACCCCATTGAGCAGAGCCTTGAAAGAGGAGTGCCATTTGGACCAGTAGAGAACAGAATTCAAACAAGGGCATACGAAGAGGTGTATGTGCGGAGACCTTCTGGTGTCAGGTGTGGTAAGGGCAAATGACAGGAGGAGAGTAGAAGAGACTGAGGAGATGCTCGGCACGAACCACAGAGAACCTGATTCTCCTGAGGGGGAATTAGAGGATTACAGGCAAGGAAACCGCAGGCTGAGATGGGAAGCAAAAGCTGGAGGCATGGGGGCCTTCTGAGGGCTGCTGGGCTCAGTCAGGAAAGAGGCTGTGCGCACAGCATCACGCTCTGACAGGCGTACCGCGAAGAGAAAGACCTGACAGGGAGAAGGGACTGGTGCTGGGGTCTGGCTAACTATGAGGAAGAAGCAGGAGGGAAAGGAAGAGAACCCACGAAACCTACTGGGAAGGAAGCAGGGCTGCAGCACTGAGGGAATTTGGTGGGAAAGTGAGCCTCAGGTCCCAATGTTTGAAGGCTTCTGTTTTCGCAGGTATGAGGTTGTTTCGCTAGGAGCTCTGCTGTGACTGCTCTAGAAAAAGTGCTGACTGGGGGGTACTTGGATGCTTTCTGGGATAGCTGCTCGGGCCCATGTGTTCATTTGTTGATTCTTCTGAGAGAACGAAGCCCAACTCTGGCCTTGAGCTCTCTGAGTCCTGGGTGGAACGGAACTCACGAGCCTCCAGGAATGGGATCTACAAACTTGCCAGCATTGGAGCAAAGCAAAAAGCTCCACTGGGACTTCCCAAACCAGAATTGTTATTGTATCTTTAAGACAGCCTTATGAGTGTGTGTGTGTGTGTGTGTGTGTGTGTGTGTGTGTCTGTCTGTCTGTCTGTCTGTCTGACTGTCTGTCTGTCTGTCTGTCTCTCAGCCTGTCTGTTTGGGGCAGAGATATCAAACTCTGAGGTGTAGGTAGATTTCCATGAAAATTCATTTTCTACTTTAAAGTAGAAGCTTTCTAGAAACATTGCAGGAAGCAATGTTCAAAGTCTTCTTTAAAACTTGGGTTGGCTTTGTCTGATCAGCCTGATCTTGGTGTGGCACCTGTTGTCCCCTGTTATTCTCAGTTTCCACAAATCTCCCCAAATCAGCCTTTACAACTCTGTTTCAGAGCAGGGCTTGGGGTGTTCTCCTGTCCCACCGCATCCTTTCAACTCCCTCCCTTGCTTTGCTCAGCAATACAGAGCTCATGGAAAGATAGGAGAGTGGACTGGCTTTGTGCTGAGCCCTGAGTCAGACTCTCAGATGGAGAGGTTTATGGTATGCACGGAGAATTAGAATTTGCAAGGTATAATTTGTGGGCCAAAATCTACCTGAGTCTGTTTTTGTACAGCCAGTGAGCTAGGAATAGTTTTTACATTTATTTTATTGGTTGGAAAAAAATTCAAAGGAGAACATTTTATCACACCTGGAAATTATATGAAATTCAAATTTCAGCATCTATAAGTAAGGTTTTAAATTTCACCAAAGAGATATATCTATGTATATATGCAAGATGGCTTGGATAACTATACTGTGGATCTCTGCTGGTGTGTGGAAAGGAGCAGTTAATGCTTAATTTTTTTTGTCTTTTTTCATTGTTTTCCTCTTTCTCTCTTCTTAATTTCTTTCTTTCTTTCTTTTTTTATTTTTTTTGTATTTTAGGGAAGGGTCTATAGGATGTTCAGGGTCTCACTACTAGATCAGACTCATGCTGATCCTCAATTTTACAGCCTTGCAAGATTCCAATAGCTGGGATTACAGGTGCAAGCCACCACGCCCAGTCTCAGTTGCTGTCTCAGCATGCTCTCGGGCGCGGGGCCAGCATGGCAGGCATGGTGATTGAACCCACAGTCCCTGTGCCTGTTTGTAGGTGCTTTAATCCGCTGAGCTATGTGACTGGCCCTTTTCTTCTTAATTTCTTGTAACTTTTTTTTTCTTTTTTTCCCCCATTTTACATGCATATATCTGTTAATCTAAACAACTAAGTCAAAGACAGACAACATTATGCAATACAACAGATATGTCAAATTCATATTATATTGTTTAGTGAAATTCTGTATCATTTCTAATCTTTTCATTATTACTATTTTTGTATTCTCTTTTAAAATGGAGTAATTTGTTTCCCTTCTCATTCTGTATTTACATAATATATTTGGTTTCATTTCTTGGCTTACTTACTATCTAATCTTTTATCAAAAAAGTCTTGGGCATTAGGTGATTTTTTTTTCCTGTGTCCCCTCCTAAGTCTGGATTTAAAATTCTGGGGGAGGACAGCAAGTTCCAACGTAGTGAGCAATTTAGTGACTTAGCAAGACGCTGTCTTAAAATAAAAACAAAACAAAACAAACGATAAAACATCTGAGGATGTAGCTCGGTGTGAAGGCCTGGTGTTGAATGCGCAGTACCACAAAAAGCAACTTGGGTGGAGAGGAAACATCCTCTAAATCTCAGTCTGTGTGCTTTTCTATCCTCTATTAATTGATTTTGGCAGAGCGATATTAGTAACAGGAACGCTATTGGTGATGATGCTCATGATCCTGTGAGCAGCGGGGCGCGCGGAGTATGAGCACAGAGATGACCAGCCCCCTTTTTCTTCCCGTAGGTCACCGGCCTTTCCAGTGCCGCTACTGTCCGTACAGTGCCTCTCAGAAGGGGAACCTGAAGACCCACGTGCTCTGCGTCCATCGCATGCCTTTCGACAACAGCCAGTATCCCGACCGCAGGTTCAAGCGCTCCAGAGTTGACTCGGAGGCGTCTGGGAGTTTTGAGGAGCCCACAGCCGTCAAGGCGGGGAGCTCAGCGGAGCTAACAGAAGAGGGCGGCAAGGGTCAGGAGGACAGCAACTGAACAGAGGAGCTGTGCATCGCAATACTATTTTCCACAATTTTAAGATGATGCATCTGTTAAGAGTTTGCTAACTGTATGCCAAGGGGGGAAAATCATGTACAATCCCCCTCACTAGTGTATAGAACGTTTAAAGAAATTTAAAAAGATATCTATATATATTAAAAAAGAAATCCCCCGGCCCATGACCATGGCTGCTAAACTGTTACCCGGCAACAAGTACTTCCAAACAAAGCAGGTGGGAGAAAGGTGATTGCCCAAATCAAATGCTTGGTGTCTTTAGAAGTCCACAAAGCTGGGGACCCTTCCAACCCGAAAGTCATCCTTGTCCCCAAATAGTGCTCTTAAATGAAAAATGATACCATCTAAACGATTCAGCATTGGCTTGAAGACGGAGGAGCTGTGTTTTCCTTGCTGAAAACACCTCGATAATCTGACACCAGCTGCTGTCATTGGCCTAGCACCCTAATGAGATGTGTGGTGCCAGTCTGACTGGAGAGGTCACTGCAGAGAAAATCAATTCACGTGGTGTCCTTCTGCACTCCCAGAGAAACCTTAGAAGGACCGCAGCCAGCGCCAGGGCTGACCGACACTGCAGAGGATTGCGATCTGAAATGTGCATTAAAAAAAACAAACAAACAAAAAAACACACAGCCAAATGAATCAATGGTCAGCAAGTATCTGCAGACAAATGTCCATTGCAGGTTTGATGAGTAATTTCTTTTTTTAGATCAAATTGCAGTATTGAGAGATATGTTCTTCCCCTCCTTGCTTGTCTTTTTATTTTTTATTTTTTTATTTTTTGGATGAGGAAGATTGATATTAAAAATAAATTGTAAGGTTCACTGCATAAAATGTTAGGAAAACCGGCCAGTGCCAGCCATAGAAAGTGCTGGTGAGAAATTGCAATTTACGTGAAAAGAGAAATTTTTCTTTAATTATGAATTTTAAAATTTTACTTGAATGAAGGCTGCTCTGGTTCTTATCAGATATTTTTTTTCCTTGTGTTGGTTTTTGTTAAGTGTTACTGACACAAAGCCTGATTTTCTTCTCCAGCAAACGCTTAGGAAAAAGCTGGTATTAAAGTTATGAATCTAAAGATCCTGTTGTCTATCTTTAATGAAGAAAACTGTTTGAGTTAAATATCCATTTTTGTAAAACAAATGTGTTCTATATTTTTGTAGCTTTTAGATTTTCTAACTGATTGGGTACTCCAAATTTATCAAGTTCTGCACCACGCAAAGGGAGATTTTGAGGGTCTATACTGAAATGCTTAACAGATTTTTTTTAAAAAATACAATTTGAGAAAACTAGGTCAAGGTCTCTTCTTGAATCTGCTCAATGATGTAAAAGTCCCGCCTTTTCCCATACTTCCTTTGAGTGACATGGAATTGGTGCTGTTGCTTGTAATGGCCGAGAAGTATTAAAGTATTAACTTCTTCTAAAACAAAATCATTCAGACTTAAAGAAAAAAAAAAACAAAAAAACAAAAAAACAAAAAGTCAATCTTTCCTTGCAGGCTGGGAGCACACAATAAAACCCCAGGGCCTTAAAAACTTCAGCTCTGCCTACAGCAGTTTACAAAAATACTAAACTGCAATCAATGTAAATAAAATTCTTAGCGCTATCCTGAGACCAGAAAGAATCTCAGGCTAATAAGGAATCCGGTTTGCATATGCTGTCAAAGGGTGTCATCTAACCGAGGAGGTTTCGGTGTAAATGAGGTCCCTTTCCACTCAGACCCATCTGGCATAGAGCAAGCTGCTTTCTTGTTTTCCTAGTCTAGTTCTCACTGCCTTACTTAAATCAAGTTGATAAACTTAATGCAACTGTTTCTATGATCCTAGAGAAAGGACTGAAAATGTTATTGGAAACTTTCTGATTGTAGTAAGCTTTAGGATTTTAACTGCACTACTGTGTTTGGTGGTGACTCTGCCAGTCGCTTGCTTTCTGTGTGTTTGCCCCGCCTTTGGTATCTTAGCAAAGAAAAAATAAAAATAAAAATAAAAATAAAAAAGGAGAAAAGAAAAAAAAAGAGGAAAAAAAAAGTGGGAATAAAAACGAGAGCCACTTTCCATTTCTAGCACTTTGGGAGCTCTTTCAGTATTCTTCGTGTCTTCTGGGCGTCGTCAGATGCGACAGGCAATAATTCTGTTTGTGACACTGGGAACATCCCCTCTTCTTCGTGGCGTGTGTGTTGATTCCATTTTGTCCAGTGCTACCCTCCTTCTCCCCCCCGACACAGGCCTTCTTTCCAGAACATTTGTAACTTGTAATACAAACAAGTGACAGCGCAGTGATGCCATGTCAGTTTCTGAATGTCATCAGGTTCTCATATCTAAACATGTCAAGTTTTTTCCCTGTAACTTCTGTAGTCTGTGATGCTGGTCATAATACTGTCTACATTCCTACGCGAAGAAAAAAAAAATCTATCTTGGAGGAAATCTGAGATCAATAGAGTAGAGGATTTTGTTGCTATGCTTGTAACAAGTAGAAAACTTTGTATTTAAAGTTTATTCTTGGTCATTATTTATTATTATAATACATCAGTTGACAGAACTTTATTCTGGTATAGAAAGTATTAAAAGTTGTTTTTTCAGCAATGACTGTTTTCTTTCTGCTGTTAGAATAAAATGTCTTTGAAGCAGTCCAGTTTCATCCAGTGTTTTACACAGCGAAAGCTCTACCTCCGGGGAACGACAGCAGCACCGCATTTTCTCCTAGTCCCTTTTGTTTACGATAGATGGTGAAACATATTTTTTCCAGGCCTGTGAGACTCGGCAAATCGTGGTTAAATCCCACTTATAATATTCCTCATTGCTTTATCCTTTTTCAAATTGAATGAGTATCTGTACAGTGTGTGCATGTGTACGTGTGTGCGTGCGTGCATGTGTGTGCATGTGTGTGTGTGTGTGTGTGTGTGAACTACTTTGCTTTTCAGGTGTGCAGACAACAGTTTCAATGGTAAAACTTATGGACATACTCATGCTCCTCATAGTAGCCTAATTAAGTAAGACACTTAGAGTATTAGTGGTTGTTATTCTCCTTTACAGACAGAAAAAGTTTTGTTTTCAATAAAGCCACACTCATGGAAGTCTTTTACTTCCAAAGTATCAGTGGACAGTGTGAATTTCTCCTCTAGAAGAAAAGAAACAGAACAAAGAATATTAAAGTCTGGGGCATCTCGGGCTCCAAACAAAGTAGGACCCTGGCATTGATTGGAGAAGGTTTGAAATGTGTGCTTGACACATGGTGCATAAAAGTTCTTTTTGAAATTTTGTGTTTTATTTTGGTCACTAAAACAAGCTTTGGTGATGCATGCTGCAGTTAGGGAGTATGGAGGGGCACTGAAGTTTTGGGAGCACGTGCGTCCACCCACACTTTATCGGAATTTGTAAGTACTCCTTGTTTCTTCTGGGGTTCAGACCGCTGGTGTCCTGGAGTGAGAATAGATGAATGAAATTGTCACCAGTCCCAACTGTGCAGATGAACAGTGCAAATGACTTACCAGGTTATCACAATGGTATCAGAAACAAATCTTTAGGGACAATGGTAGAAGGTGGGGTTATAAGTCACAACTTTTTTCCTAACAACATACAGGCCGGGTCTGAAGCTCAGAGGCCAGCTGAGATACCGCAGAGGTGGAGGGAGGACTTTAGGAATGACAGGGTATGAGGTGAGCTGGGGGGCAAGACCCTCTGCCATGGGGCTAGAGGACCCTTAGCAGCCACCCACACATCGTCATAATGAGGATGGTGGCACCAGGCCTTCTGAGTTTCTATAAGGTAGCAAACACCAAAATGTGGTATGAAGTCTTAAAATTGATCCATGTTAGCTAATTTTTTAAAAAAAGATATGCAATGAATAGACATATGGTATATCTATATAAAAGAATATTATTCTGCTGTAAAAAAAAAGGAAAAAAATTGCTGTAGCATGAAAAAGCCATAAAAAAAGTCAGTTGTAAAAACATACCTGTCATAGGAGTCCCTTTACTGATATTGCCACTGAGACAGAAAGGGGTGTCAATGTTTGAGGGAAGGGGAGAATGCAGGGAGACAGCTAATGAGGATGGAGTTGCTTTTGGGGGTGATAAAAATGTTCTACAATTAGATAGCAAAGATGCTGTCCCACTTTGTAAATATAGTAAGAACCACTGAACTGTACATTTTAAAAAGGGTGAATTTTATGGTTTGTGAGATGGTTCAATAAAGCTGTTATAAAAAAGAAAAATAAAACTGGAGATAGGAGACATGTTTAACATATATATATATATTATCTATCTATCTATATATATTCATCAAAATATATTTGAACTAATAGAGATGATTGGTGGATAGATTCAGGAAAATGTAAAGAACACAAAAGTTTTAGTGCAATGACTTGGCTTGACTTGGAACCCTAATTATATTACTCTTTAGCTGTGTAATTGTGAACAAATCAAGTGTTCTGAGTTCATTAATCATCTATGAAGCGTTATGAGAACTAAGTGGAATAAAGTGAGTAAATTCTATGTACATTTTTGTGAGGGACACTACAAATAGGAAGCATTATGTCTACTGTGGCAAAATGAGTTGTGGATAAATTGCAGATTAATACTATGCCCACGAAAAGCTATGCATTAATAAGGCCTCCTGTGCTTTGGAAAGTTTCTTTGGTGCTCAAGCGGCTGGGATTCGTCCATACTCACCCTTCAGACAAAACAATCCTGGATAAATGTCATAGTCTCTTAGTTTCCAATGTCCTCATCTGAAAGATTGGAACATTAACATTTCTGTTGTCATTCTCAAGGAAAATAGGGAGGTGGTCAGGGAAACAGAAAACACATTGGAAAAAGGATTAACCTTGGAGGTAGATTTTGTTCTACTCACAAATATTTACCTAGCGCCTACTGTGTGCCAGGTATTGGCCTCGCTGTCTGAGAAAACAGGCATTAATCAGATAATCACATGACCTAGAAGAAGACATGCAAGGAGAACAGCACTTTCTCATATGGCAGACTTTTTAAGGAGTCCATAGTCCAAGAGGTGAAGTACACCATGCCAGTTGGTGGAAGCAGCGGTTACAAAACCCAGGGTAGGTGTGGACAGGCTTTCCAGTCCTGCCTCAGCCTCTCAGTAACTGTGTGAACGTGGCTGGTCCTTGTATTTCTTCTAATCTATTTTTCCAACTGTATGTTGGAAAGTAAGAATGATGACAACACAGGGCTTACTCTGAGGTTTAATGAGATAGTATATATAGAGAACTGCATGGGGAACAAGACAGATGTTGCCAGGCTTGAAGGACTGTTTTCCAAGGTGACAGTGGCTATGGACACTCAAGAACATGGAACTAGTAGTGTATTCTGCAGGTGTAGGGCATTCTGAACCTGCTCAGCTAAGATTCAGATCATATCCAGTCCATAGTCTTTCTCAAACAGACTTATAGGATTTTAGAGAAGGCAGTTTCCTCTGGCATCTGGGTGTCTCAGCGTCCTAGTAAGAACTAGGTGAAGTCCCTGTGACCACTTCAGGCCTTGGTATAGCTCCCATTGATCAATCTGCACACAGGACCAAGTGAAAGCAACTCCACTTAGCAGAGGAGCCAACATAGGTTGCCCAGCCATCCTGGCTTTCCCGGGACAGTAGGCTTTTAGTGCTAAAGCCAGGGCAGTTCTGCACTAGCCTTAATGGCTGGCAGCCCAGGTCTAAGCTCTAAGCCCATTTCATCCAAAACCACATGTCTCACCAAGTCAGGTGATTACTCACAGCTGCCTACGACCGAGGACTCCCTTTCTGGGGCAAGCTGGGGACCAGGGTACTCAGAGTGTGGCTCCGCAGAGCCAAGACCTGTGTTGGAATCCTTAGTGCCACAGCACCTTTGCCACAAAAATGAAAAGTGACAGTGGCACAGAGCATTTAGCACGAGGCCTGGCACGTGGGCATCGGTTGTCCATTCTCACCAGTAACTGAGTGGATCTTTGTTCCCACTTCACACCCAGGTGGGGATGACACACGTATAAATTTCCTAGCAGCCAGAAGCTACTGAGCTGCTGCTACTTGGCATTAAGTTACTATATTGTGCTGAGAAACTTTTACAAAGATGATAACCCTGCTGTCTCTCGCAGTTTGGGATTTGCACACTTCCCCCTGTTTAGCATCTGTATTGTAGCAGTATATTATGGAAACCTCACCTGGTGTGTTGTAAGCTCAATCCCAAGGAAATTAGTATTAAATATTGTGATCTTCATTTCAAGATAGAAGGGCTGGGCACATTCCACTGAACTAGAGGGATGTTTCCGTAGGGAAGGAAGACATTTCATAAGGTAATGCAATATTAAAAATGTCGCCCAGCTGAGCATTCCACGGAGGGCCTTGTATGGAGTTTTAATCTCTTCACCTGTTGGTGTTAAGAGAAAAGAGAGATCTTGGGGGGCGTTGGGGAGACGAGGGAGAAGAAGCGCTTATGTGAACAGGGGAATCATGAGCAAAGGGGAGGGGGAAAATTTAAATGATCCCAGACCGAACTGTTTTGCTGTTAATACAGAAATACAGTGCAAGACACATTTAATGGGCTCTATTTTTTATTATACTATGCTGAATAATTAAGTTTGAGGCTAAGTGTCACATGGATTTATCTTTTAATTAAAAAAGCATGGTTCACGCATATTTGAGTGGTAGTCCAAATAAATGCAATATAGAAATTTATGTTTGTTTATCTAGGTGTTAATTACCTAGAGATTGTTCTGGATTACTTCTTTTTATAAAGTGTCATAGGCTCGTTGTCAGAAGGAATAAAGCTCGCCCATGGAACCTTATCAATTTGCTAACTATAGTCCTGGCCTGACCTGGGGGGGAGGAGGGGCAAACTTTGGGGATTGTTATGTATACACACGCCCCCACTCAACCCACACCAAATGAAACAGTCGTTTTGGAAGATATTCCTTGGACATAAAGGCACAAATATATCTTCGTTGTTTTACAGCCTCTTGTCCACGGCTATTTATAAAACATGTGATTATTTATGCGTCAGGTTATGAGAAGTTTGCTGGGAGAGGCGGTAAAGGAAAGGGGGCTCCATCAATCCCGTTACCTGGTAGCCAGGGCCAGCCGGAGGGAGGGCAGGGTCGCCCAGGGAAAAGTGGGCTAAGACAAGAAGCTGGCTGCTGCTGTTTGTCTAAAACGTGTCAGTTTTGCTCTCATCAAATCCAGGCAGTGGGAGAAAAAGGAGCGGCAAAGTTGAAGGCCAGGGGTCATGTTGCTTGGAGTCCCCCACAAAGTGTTCTTCACTTCTTCAGGCAGTCCTTGTTTTGTTCTTTGTTTCCAAAGTGCTTTTGGGCTGCAGGTTCAATCAAAGGGCTTGGAAGGAAACAGAAACTTTGCTCAGGAGGTCGGACAGAAGGAAGTCCGCTGTGGTCTGTAAAACTCCACCTCAGGGTGCACACTTTTGTCCAGAAGATTTCTTTTTCTCACCTTCTCAGCACTGCCTCGTCTTTTATGTAGCCTAGACAGACCTCAAACTCAGGTTGAACCTCCTGCCTCAGCGTTCAAGAGCCGGAATTACAGGCGTGCGCCACCCAGCCTGGCCTGCTCGCCTATTTTTGCTGCACACTACAATTTTTTGGCTATCAGATACCAGAAAATGAAGCGAAGTAACTGTGCTCCTGATGGACTTTGCCTTGCGCGATGAGCCCTTTCCTGGGTCTCAGAGATAGCAACCACGGGGCAGACAAGCAGCCACGCTCAGGCTGAGGAGAGGGGAGCCACGGAAACCCTTCCGCAGCCCCGGGCTCAGGGAGGAGGCTTTCCTAGGGGAAGGTTTCATTTTCATTTTCTGTTTCCTTCCTCTGGGCGCCCAGGAGGACTAATGGGGCGGGTCGCCCTCAGGTCCGCGACCTCGCTCCTGGCTGTGCGCCTGGAGAGGTGGCCCGGGCCCGGCTCTGCGCGGGGCGCGGCGCCAGGCGGGGGCGCCTGGGGCCCTCGTGTCGCCGCGGGGGCGGGAGCGTCCTTGGGCGCCGACTCGCTGCAGCCCTGGCCTCCGGATCAGCCCCGCGACTCCGAGGAAGGACCGAAGCAGTAAAGAGTGTGGGCCGTGGAGGATGATTTGCCCAGCCCACGAGCGCGATGCCTCGCCCTTTGGTCCCCGCCGAAGTAGGGGACCCAAGCAAAGGGATCAGGGGCTGGTGACGCCTGCTGCTAACTCTTCCGCTGCAGACCCCGGCGATGACTGAATATCTTCAATTGTTGCCACTTAACTGTACTATCCATTCAACCGCTGCCTGCCCATGTCATCTCTACAATCACTGCTACTATCAGAAATTGGGGCCCAGAAGCAAAGGGGTGGTGGGTGGGGGATCTTGGGGGTGGCAGGTCAGTTTTTCTCACCTAAGGCTTTGGTGAGCACCGAGCTGGGTCTGTGCTCTGTTTCCTACACCTCCCCAGGTGCCCGCGAGCTGCAAGGCACTGCACAGTGAGGTCGGGGAGCCCCTTCGGCTTAGTGGTCAAAGAAGGCATGTAGTGCCCGACCCGGAAGCCCAGAAGCCCTTGTTTCTCCTTGAAGAGTTGTTCCCAAAGCGCCCTGGAGACGCAGCCCGCAGGGCTCCGGGGAGGCGCCTCTATGCCCAGGAATAACGTTTTAAAAGTGAAATTGTGTATCATTCAAATTATTTCCACTTATTGCTGCCTCCCTTCAAACCCTTGAGCGGTGTGAGGTTGAATTAACCTTTGCAAAGCCTTTACAATATACACAACGTTGTACAGCTACAATCGTGTTATATTCCTTCCAACACGTGGTAGTTACCTCTGAAGAAAACTCAGTGCTCATTAAGCAGTCATGCCCAATCCCACCCTACCGGCTTCTGCCGAACACCTGCTGCTCTGTCTCTATAGACTGAATGACTTATTGTGAATATTTCATATAATGTGGAACCATGCAGTGTGTGGTTTTTTATGTCTGGATTATTTTGCCAAGTGAAAAAAAATGTTTTTAAGATTCATTCTTATTGTAACAAGCACCTGTCATGCTTTTCTGTGACCTGTTCTGGCCGTGCCAGTCTCTAATTTCATCTTTTGTTTGGTGTCCATGCTCTGTCTCTAACCAAATGCATTTCACACTGGCCAAACCGGGCCTTACCCCAGGGCCATTGCATCCGCTGTTTCCTCTTGCCTTTTCCTGCTTGGCGCCTTCCTTGTCTTTGATTTTCAACTCCAAGAGAAACTTTCTTTTTCAACTGGATTTATTGGTCCCTAACCACTGCATCATACCAACAGCCCATCATATTATTTCTACCTAGCTGAGGAAGTCATTCTCTGAAAATCTGTCTCTGTCTCTGTCTCTGTTTCTCTCTCTCTCTCTCTCTCTCTCTCTCTCTCTCTCTCTCTCTATTTTCTACTGCCCTTACTGGACTGAAGACTCTGAGAACAGGGCTCCATCTTTAATAGCTTTGGTACGAACAACGCCCCACGTGGTATAAACATTTATAGAATAAAATCACACCCCAATTATCTTTGATAATAACAGCTAGAATATTGTGGACATTGTGCAAGCTTTATAAAAAGCAATTTCAGGGCTGGGGAGGTGACTCACTGGTAGGGGAGAGGAATGGAAGGGGCGTGCCAGGAGGAAGGGCGAAATGTCAGCTGGGTATGGCACTTTGGAAGGCTGAGACAGAAGGATCACAAATTTAAGCCCAACCTGGATGACTTAGCAATTTAGCAAGATTCTGACACAAAATAAAAAGTAAAAGCAGTTTGGTACTTCAGTCTACAGTACTGCAGCAAAATAAAACAGAAACAAGAAAAGAAATCCCTTTAGCTGTCAATGGAAAAGAGGTCTCCAAACCAAGCTGAATATCAACTCAACTTGGCAGCAGACTGGCGGAGTCCCAGAGGAGGACCTGATGTGATTGCTCCTTTGCCTTTAGTATGGGCCTGTACCTGGCTGTGGGGAAGAAAGGCCAGTGTCAGCTGTCCCTGCAAAGTCAGTGACCACTGCCCTGTGGAAAGCCACTCCCAGAAAGCCTGGAGCCAGATCTGCCACATGGCTGCCTCCCTCCTGTCTGCACCTGAATTTCCTCATCTGCTTTAATCTGCCATGTAGGCTCATGGGATCATGGGGAAGTGAGGGGTCCTCACATCAGCTACTGCCACAATCATCAGTATTAAAACCTGCATGTGCTCTCCCGGTGCCAAGGTGTGGGCAGGGGCACGAGAGCCCAACAGCCTGGTCAGCGCCAGCTGGGGCCACCCCAGTTCCTTCTTCTGTCCTGCTGACCCTGGCCACCCTGGTGCCGGTGACCCCGGGGTCAACTCCTCTTCTTAATGCCTTTCCATTTCTCCATTTGCTGACGGAGGTGATTTTCGGTGAGGCCCACATAAATACTTCAGAACTAATTCACGATGAGGAGGAACACTTCTGGGATGGATGATGGCACGGCGAATTAAACGCTTTAGAAGGCTGAGTGTAAATTATTTTAATGCATGTAATAGATCCACCCAGGGAGACTAGAGTCCCTTCAGGTCAGGCCTCTTCACCCCTGGGGCTCAGAGGGTGGTGGGAGCAGGTGGCTCGGAGCCTGCTCTGCTGGGGTGTGAATCATTTTCCTCTGCAAGGACCTCCTCCCCCTGCACTTAGGTCCTCCTAACCTGGGACGAAATAGGAAGAGTCCGCGTCTGGCCAGGCAGAGCCAGGAGCCAGCTGAGGCAGTATGAGAGCATTTGTCAGCCGTGACGCTGGCCTGACCCACACCCTGCCTCCCATTCATTGCCTGCTGCCTTCCAGAGAGGAGGGGGTTGGAGGAATGCTGATGTGTGGTACCAGACATTTAAAATATTTTGTTTCCTTCAGATGTGTGGGGCCGCATGATTAATGGTTCAATTCAGGCCATCAACAATCACGATTTGCCTTTAGACTCATTGTATGTTCCTGTTGGAAGAAATCTTAGAGGTCTTTGTGTCCTACCACCCATTCAGAAGAAGAGTAAGAGCTCAGAAAAGCTCCATGTGTTGGACTTTGTGCCTCAAAAGGTAGAAATCAGTGCAATGGTTCTGAGATGCTCCATGCAGTATTGATGGAGCACTGGTGAAAGAAGGTTGTGGGGTTTTGAAAGTACTGAAGTGAGCTTGTGATCCCAGAGAGAAACAGTCATGGGTACCAGAGTGTGCAGCTCTGCCCCTGGTGGTCAGGCAAAGAAATCAGGGTAGCAGCACCGTTTGGGTTTCTTTCTTGATCCGGGAGATTGAACTCAGAACCTTGCACTTGCCAGGCAGGCACTTATGCTGCTGTGCTCTCTCCCTGGGCCCCAGGCTGCATTTTTTCACGTTGACCAGTTGTCCCAATCTGGAGAGAAGTGTTCATTCACTCAGTACTTGGGGATCATGCAGATGACCTGGGGCATGAGCTGGCCATTGGCCCCACAACTGTAGGCAACACACAGGCCCTGGTCTCAAGGAACTCACAGGTGACTGATGACTTGAGCAAGGACACAAATCAGGCAAGCTACAGTGACTCAGGCATGTGCTTGCTGAGTTCTGGGATAAGTTACCTTGCACAGATAGCTCCCTGGTGGCTATTCATCTGCAATGGCAGTTCCTCCCTTGGTGACTTCATCATGCACATCAGAGTCAAGTAATAGGGACAGAAAATTAAAAAAGAATTAACACTTCCTAGGGCCTTCGAGATAACTCAGCAGACTGTCTGTTTAGTCTAGTGCAGGGACCGGGGTTGATCCCAGACACCACATGCTGTGCCAACCCCGCCTCTGGGTGCACTAAGCTGGCCACCAAGACTAGGCATGGTGGCCTGCCAGTGCTGAGGAGGCTAAGAACAGGAGGATCACGGTTATGGTTTGTGTCTAGTTGTCCCCATAAAGCCTCATGCAGTCATGGGGCAGATTTGGGAGTTGTGGTAGATTCTTTTTTTTTTTCTTTTTAATTCCAAAAACTTTATTTACTATTATTAAAACATTTTTTGGAAAGCATTCATTCTATTTATTGTTTAGCTAAAACATTTTTAATTGACCTAAATCATAATTGGCAATGTGCATTTCTTTGATTCCTCACTTTCTTTAGGTTGCTTTTTGTTTTTCAGGGTGTCCTTTTTTTTGGTGGGAGACAGGGTCTTATTGTGTTTTCAGGCTGGCCTGAAACTCACTGTGTAGCGCAGGCTATTTCCTCCCAAGAGATGGGATTACATGTGTATGCCACCATGCCTGGCCTGATTACTCATTTTATTAATACTACTTTACTTCTTCTGGCTTACTTCCTTTTATTATCCGTACAAGTATGCATTGTAACCTAGTTTTTCCATGGAACTTGCATGTCTTGATCCAATGCAGGATTATGGGTGTGAGTGCTCTGAGACACATACTTTGCATTACAATGTAAGGAGGGGAGAGAGGCTAGCTGGCTGCCTGAGCTGCCGCCATTCCTTTTGCTCTCTTGCTCTTTGCTGCTGCCATGAAAGGCTGCCCTCTGCCATGTCTCACTCTGCCTTGGAACCAGCTGAACATGGACTGACACCTCCACTGACTGTGAACTAAATAAACCTTTCCTTCCTTCCTTCATTTTGGGTGCCATGTATTTGTCCCAGCAATGAGAGAAAAGTAATGGAGCCAATCACGATGAGTCTGAATTGTGGAGCGAGACCCCTGTAACGAATGCATGAAAAACGGAAGACCAAAAAAATTAACACTTCCTGAGACAGCATTGTGCTGCAAGGTGAGGGGCCCCAGAAGGAAGACGAGAATGTAGATGTGGAGGAAGGAGAGCGTAGACAGAAGCTTCCACTGAGAAGGATCGGTGTGCTCCAAAGCGAAGACCCCAGTGTTCCTAGCAGGTTCTACAAAGGCAAGCAGGCCAGGAGGATGAGCTCGAAGACCAGAACGTGGGTCGCTGGGGACTGAAGGTCATGCTGTACCCCACAGATTTATATGCTGAGGTCTCAACTTCTATTGTGATGGCATTAAGACATGGGACACTGCAGGATGATGGCACATGCCTGCAATCAGGAGGCGGACGCAGGAGCATCCCCAGCTCAGGACGGTTCAAGTTCATCTCTGTTCCGGTCTATATAGCAAGATCGTGTCTAAAACAGAAAAAAACCATGAAGCCTTTGGGAGGAGACTGAATCGTACGGGTGGAAGAACCCTCATGAGTGGGATCAGTGTCCTTATCAAAGAGGCTGTAGGGAAGTCTCTCACCTGCCTTTCTTTCTTTTTCACCCTGCGAAGACCAGTTGAGAAGAAGGCTGTGTGTGAACAAGGAGCCAGGCTCGCATGAGACACAGACGCTGGCACCCTCATGTGACACTGCCAGACTCTGGGCCTGCAACATGTAAATCTCTGTTTCTTGTAAAGCTTGAATGGATGAAGAGGAAGATCTGGGTTGAAGGAGTAAGTGCCTGCAGGCAGCTGGGCTGGGATGGCCTCCCGGTGTTTGCTGAGCAATTTTCACTGTCATGCAGATCAGGGTGGGAGTGACAGATTGTGTTACTGACCAGCCAGGCTGCTGTGAAGGGGCCCGTCCTGCTGCAGCCCTGGTCTTCCAAAAGAAAATTAGAACTGTGGCTGGCTAAGGAATCCTCATTCATTGCTGTTCCTAATGGTATGAAGTTAGGTATCATCTTTTCCACTGAGTCTTAACTCTTTAGCTCTAGGTCAGTTGCATTTTCTTTCTTTCTTTCTTTCTTTCTTTCTTTCTTTCTTTCTTTCTTTCTT
>NDGN011549667.1:0-11859 GCA_002564285.1 Tympanoctomys barrerae | reverse complement strand
CATGTGACTCTCCTTAGGCACACTCTACATCATCAATCACTTTCCTCTGTGGCCCCTTAATCTTGATCAGAAAATTTTAGACATCACTGAGTTACAGTACAGGTTGTCCTATGTCCTGAGTCCTCAATGACCTTGAAAGGCTTGGGTCAAAATGTTAGTTGTAGAACTGCTATCCAGAGGATGTAGATAATGGAAAATAATCAGGTCCCTTAAATTTAAAATTCTAATCCACAAATAGGTATCTGCAATGAATACATAGTTGTCAGATGAAGAAAAAAGTGTCACACAAATACATAAAAAGATGCTCAGCATCATCGCTCATTTTACAAATGTAATTTAAAACATAACTGAGCTTCCATCTCACCCCAGAAATAATGGCTGTAATCAAGAATTTAACCAATAACAATTGTCAGAGGGGCTCAGGGGAACAAGGAATGTTTCTCCACTGTTGCTGGGAGTTTAGACTATTACAACCACTGTGGAAATCAGCCTTGAGATTTCTCACAAAACTAGGGTTAGATGTCCCATTCAATCCATTTGTTCCCTTCCTGGGTATTTTTACAGAAGAAGTGAAAACATTATACGATATCAATATCAATGTCACCCCATATATGTGTACCCACATTTATAGCAGATCAAGTGGTCTGGCTAAATCCTGGAAACAACCAAAATGTCCAACTGAGGAATGGAAATGCCCATGTTAGACTTACTTTGTAACTTAGCATTCTGGAAAGAAACCATTATTAGACATCCTTGATAAGATAATTTGGGCAGATTATTTGCTTTCAATTCTCAATCTGGGTATGCTATAGCAGATACTGCAAAGCTGTGAGTTGGAAGATATTTTACATTTGAGGACAGATAGGTCTAGGAGAATGTAAGGTCATCTTATTCACCTTTCTGCCTATTTTTAGAATTCTGCTTCTATCTAATTTATTTAAAATGTAATGCTTTGGATGGAGAGAATCTAGGAAACATGGGTTTTGCTGCCAATCTACCTTGGCATGTCACATTTGTCATATCCTGGTAGTGTGACATTGAGTGAGTTATTTGACCCTTTTATACCAGAGTTTTCTTCTCCACAAGAAGAGGTTGAAGATAACATTAGCCTTTCTTTTAATGGTTGCTAACACGAGTAACTAAGTCAAAAACTGTCACGTGTGTGAAACACTTTCCTGAGTTAACTCTCAGTCTTAAGTTTCATCTTTCAGTCTCCTGAACTTAGCCCAATGTCTGCTGAGTACTAGACAGTAAATATTTGTTAAGCATATGAATAAGTTATTTTAAAATATTCTGCAGAATGTGTGAAAGCCTTATACAAATCATGTGGTTTCTAATATGAAAGGGTCAATCAGATAATCAGGAGTCAGAAATTTCTGGCAGTCCTAAAATCTCACATGTTTAAATGGGTGGTGATGAAGAGCTTTATACCTGACATTTTGTCATGTGTTTTCATAAACTGTGTCAGCATATAAGGAGAAGGCTTAGAAGACATCTTGTCTTCTTGGCTGCCGCACAGTGCACTGTAAAAATATAAGATATGAGACAAGCCTACATGAGATTAGGTTGTTCTGAGCAAATTCTAGGTATAAGGAGGGAAAGAGAGTGACTTACTTATAAAACAGGAATGATAACAACTCTTTCCTGAATAGGATAGATTATTCTCATTTCTAACCCCCTCCTAACAGTTCACTTGGTCAGCAGTTGCTACAAAAATATTCCAATCTTTAATGTTAAACTTCCAGTCTGAGTCTGGGTGTTCATGAACATGTGCAATTTGCAGGGGTAAAGCAATAGTTTTAGAGAGATATAATTCACATACCATACAACCCATTTACTTGAAGTATGCTACTGAGTGGGTTTTATTATATTCACAGAGTTACATAACCATCTCCTTAATCAATTTTAGAACACTTTCTTCAAGTCCCACAAAGAAATCCAAATCCATTTGCAGTCACTCTATCCTGAGAAATAGCTCTGTACAATACATCTAAAATTCTTCTACAAGGTTACCCAGGCACATAAACCCTCAGTGTGTCATTTAATATTTCTTGAGACTACTACAAGTGAAACACTTTCCAAGTTCTAGTAATATAGAAAGGACCAAGGGAGACCACCGAACAACCCACCCCTTTGGTCACTTGGGGTCTTTATATATGCTATAAATTAAAATTTATGCAGATCAAAACTCATGTTCATGACAGAAGACAGCAAGGAAGCTATAGTTCTGCTAAGGTCCAAGCTTTCTGCCAGAGTTTAAGCTAGCAAGTGTTAGATTGGCATCTATTTTCAAAAACTGAATGCTTAAAGGGAAACATCACAAATACAAACTTAGTTGAATAAGATGAATAGATGTTTCATGAAGTGAAATAGTGCCTGCTGTGTAAATCCCTGGATTTTTCGGCCTCCTAAGCCATCTTCCTTCAAAAACACTACTTCTTATTGTCCTGTTTAACAAAAGTATAAGAAACACCAACAGCTTGAGTCTTTGACTGAAAATATAAGGGCTATTTTCCCCTGGATACAGTGAGCTTAACTATGACATCTCTGTCAGGGAATTATGGGAGTGGGGGTAGAGAGAACAGAGTCAAAGGATAATTCAAGTGACTTACATTTCTCTTTTTTCATGCCATAATCCTGAGGATTTTGAATTTTCCAACGAATCAAATTCAGTTTGAATATTAAACTTATTACAAGAAAAAACACATTTAATAATAGCAGTTTATGCTCTGATGATTATAAACAAATACTGGAGTATGGAGTTGACTGAAGGGCAAAAGACATTATTTATCCCTGTAGGAATGTGGGATTTAATACAAACGGAGTCGCTTGCATGCATATGTTCTATGTCTTCGTTCTGTATTTCCAGGAGATTCTGTGAGGGAATGAATCAGCATGAAGTGCTAGAGCTGAATAGGGCTTTAGAAATTACATGGACTTGTCATTTTGTTTTAGAAATTTAAGAACTGGGACCAAGAGAAAGTTAGTTGTGGAGCTTTTTAGTAACAGAAACAGTAGCAGAATTTATCTGTCCAGTATGCTGGATGATATTTAAAAAACATGGAACATCCATTCATATACCTTTGAACATTTTTCCTATTGAACTGAGATACATGTGGCATGTGTCACTATAATAGACCTGCACTGGGGAACCTGAAATTAAATCTCATTTTTTAAAAAAAAATGTATGTGCATTTGAATGAATTCACTGAATTCTCTAATCCACAATTTACTTTTTGGGAAAAATATTGCATCTATTATATTGAAACACTGGAATACTGAAGTCAATCTTTTTAGCTTAGTTGCTTAATGAATATTTTCTTTATCTTTCCATTTTTCATTTTATCTTCATTCAGATCATCTTGCTCATCTTTCCATATTTCTTTGAATGCTCAGTAGGTCTTTTGAAAAAAGTACTGCCATGTCGTACACTGTGGGTCAGAGTGATCTTCGATCAACACTGCAGTTCTTTCAATTTTTTTGGGTACCTTCTGTATCCCAGGCACATTATGCATATTATTTCTGACTTTTATAACATCATAGACATGTAGTTAATTTTTTTTTTCATTTTCATGATGGAGAAAATGATGCTCATAGAGAATAATTAATGATTTATAGTTTCCAAAGCTTGAAGTCAAGTCATCAGATCCTGTGCTCATCTTTGTCTTAATACTGTCTCACAAAAGATAGGACCAAAACAAATTCATGTTTTAATGTTTACCAGGAAATCCTTGGAAAATTGTAGGGATAGAAAAGAGTGACAGTTTTTGTATTGGAGTGCCATAGTCAAATCATAGTTCTGTTATATTAGCTGTGGGATTTTAGAAAAGCCTTGGAACTTCTCTCTGCTTCCACATATTCACTAGCACTGGCTTAATATGTCAATAACTTCAGAGACAATAAAAGCATTATACTGATGAGGGAATGAAATATGATATGGGCAGCCTTCATAGTAAAGTGCTTCGAATAAAATATCACTCATTTATATGGTCTCTTCAGCTCTGCAGCTTTGTACTGATGAGCTTAGGGTCCTTACAGTGACATGAGAAATAAGTGCTTCAGATTCTCCTCTGTGGCATCAGTCTTAATTTGACTACCACCTGCTCCTTTGAAGAATACATGCACATGTGGACATTTGATAATAAAACCAGATCTGTTGAAGGATTTTGGAGTTTTGATATTTAACTTGAGAAAAGGAAGAGTAGAAAAGAGATGAAATCTGCTCATAAAAATGTTATCTTGCTTTTTCTGTTAACTGTACATGTCTGCAAGGCAGGACAAGGATCCAGGTGAGCCTGCCCTTGTCATCCCTAGGACTCTTCACCTAGAGCAGTGCCTGGTGTGTAGCAGACACTGAAATAAACTTGTTGAATTAATGAATAGTAATGATTTTTTTTCATTTTTTATCATTATGTAATAAACACTGTACTCATGAAATTCACATACACTATCACTTTCAACCTTCATCATACTCTAGAGTAAAAAATAAGATTCACATTACATTTTACAGATGAAGAAAGTAAAGATGTCTTTTCTTTTAACTTCAAATGTTTTCTCGATACTTATTAGTTTTTTATTATTTTTATTTGTATCATCTTGCAGCTGTTTTACTGTTATTTTCTGGTTCATTATTTTAAAGAGATCTTTCCTTTTGTGTTCACTAACTGCAATGCTACCTTCAAGGTCTTAAATTCTGTCTTATATTTTTTTCAAGCAGTTTTGCCAGATTTTATTGGAAATCTTAATGTCCTGGATATCTGTTTGGATCTGTTTCATGCACTGTAGTTATTATGTGTTTTGTTCATTCAATGTTTTCTATTTCCTTCTGTTTCTTAATCTTTGTCTATGTCTTCCTTTGATGTATCAAGCAATTCTTTCATGATGCCATTGCATTTTTTACCTAAGTGATTATTTCTGATAAAATTTCATCTATAGCCTCATGGGGCTGTTTCTTTGCTTCAGTTGCTATCATCTCAGAAATTCAAGGTGTGTGACTTCCACGTTCTTCTATGACCTTGTCTCTTGGACTTATTTTGGGTGGGGTAGATGTCTGAGATTGTCTTTTGTTCCTTCCTGTTGTCATGTTTTTAAAGATCCCGGTGTTTTCTCTGACTTTGCAACAATTGTAAGTGGGCAGGGTGAAGATTCTCAGGAGAGTGACAGGGCAGAGTAGGCTGAACAAAGCTCCTATTGTTTGGGATTCAATGTGGTTTCTATCTAATAAAGAGAAAGGTGTCAACCTGCATCTTTTTCTCTCTATGTTTAGGGCAGAGTCTAAAGGGTCTACATGATCTACAGCATCTCACTACATAGATTGGATTCGTAGTGCTTCTCCTGTTTACAGCCTCCCAAGTCCTGGGATTACAGGTGTACACCACCATGCCCACTCACAATTGCTGTCTCAGAGTGCCCCCGGGTTGGGGCCGGTATGGCATGCTGGGGATAAAACCCCTGCCACTAAACTCTACCTAAGAGGGGGTTTAGTCCGTTGAGCTATCAGGCTGGCTCCATGTTTCATTTTGGTAAGGATACGATCATGAAGAGTGAAGGGCAAAGTTCTACAAGGCTCTCTCTGTCATGGGTTGGACCAGAGTAGGGCTCTTCAATGGTCCTGATGGTTCCTGTGTTATTCAGGTCTCCCTGGCAATCTCCATAGCAAGGATGGGAAGTCTGGCTCATTGAAACTCCTGTGCGAAGGCTGGGGGTGCTGCTGTTGATTTTTGAGTGTTGACTTTGTATTCTGCCATGATAATTTTGTTATCAAATTTGCATATCTCTTTGTGGAGCTTTTCGTGTCTTCTGTGTAGAGTATCACGTAATCTGCAAATAAGGATAATTTCACTTCTTTCTTTCCAATTATAATTCTTTTTAATATCTTCTCTTGTCTAATTGTTCTGGCTAGGCCAGCCAAATAGCTCAGCGGACTAAAGCTCCTGCAGCTTCCCCTGGTAAGTATGTAGTGACCTTATTTATCTCTTTTAAACTCTATGACTTGAAGTTCACATCTTCAGCCATCGGAATATCTACTTCTGCTTTTTCCTACTTTCCATTCTTTGATGTTCTGTCCATTGATTTCTATTTTTTTTTCAGGTAAATGTATTTCCTACATGCAGAATAATGTTGGATTTCATTTCTTGCGCCCCAGTATGCTAGCCTCCCTTTCTTTTTATTTCCTTTTTTATCAGACACAACTTTTTTGTTTTGTTTTGTTGTTAAATCAATAAAAGAAGCTGGGTCCTAGAAGTTGAAGTAATCTAAACAGCAACAAATTTGTGCACTCATTTTTTTCTTTTAAATATGTTGAAATTATCACACTCCTGGCACACTTCACTTCCATGAAATTCTGCACCACACATACTAATTGTAAGTATATTCACCCCCATCCTGAGAGGGGCAACTACTCTGGAAGATAATTTTCTCTGAAATCTAACCAACCTTTTAAGCATTTTGTGACAAGATTATAAATGATGCAAAAAAATAAATTTTAACATTTGCTATCAACATAAGAATATGCAAATTTTGCCTATACAAAATTTTAAAAAGTAATATAATCTAGCCTCCTATGGTCCTCAGATTTAAAGCATAATGAACAGGAAAGAAATGGAAAATAATGCAACTGACTGCTAAGGCAGAACATCTTTCCAGGAGTAATGAAGGTAGAATATATACTAAATCAAGTGCAGAATTTCATAGGGCCAACCAGACAACAATCTATGTTTCACTTATACAGGTAAAGTGGATTTTGCAATTACCAGTTGTGTTAAAAGCACCAAATAAAGCCCCTAACACGATACTAGAAGGCACCGCCTTAAGTTCTCCAGCCTGCAGCTGTTCATAATTTTTAAATGTCTTCTTAAATGTATTTATTTTTTTTTTAAAACATAACATGAGGAAGGTGTTAAAACTGGTAATAGCTCAATAGAGGAAGTTTTCCAGATTTTGGGAGGGATGAAGTGGGAGATATTCAAAACCCTTTACCAGAATCCTCCCAGCCTGATCACAGTGGATTAAGGATATACTTCATGGGTGCGATTAGTTAATGACACCAGCCTTACAGATATTTCTTTGCTCACCAAATCCTATTGAGTTTTCTGGTCCCCTTGGCTGGTGAAGAACTTTAGGCAAGGAACACTGGCATCATCCATGGTTTTGTTTTTGAAGTGATTGGCTAGTTAAGGATCACTGAGAATTCCACCTCATCTCCTGCCTGTAGCTTTCTGCCATCCTGAACCTCTTTCACATAGAAGACAGCAAGAAGCTCTTTTTCCATTTCATAGTCAATGAAGCCAAACTAATCTTCCACACACTCCACTGTGGCCCTAGGCAAGGGTGTAATGTTGTAGATCATAGTCCGTGCATTTTGGCCCAGGACACACAACTGGAACTTAACACTCTCTCCTTTTTGTAGACAATTCCCCTTGTTATCCATCCAAACTATGCCAAATGGATACATCTCACCTTTCCTATCCTTTAAAATATCAATCATTCCTTCATACTCAGTCTGTGTTGGACTGACACTCCTCTGAGGCTGAATGACTTTACTACAGTAGATGGTGGGATCAGCTTCCTCAGTAATATGATTCACTGAGTGAGTTTTGTTTACCTTTTCAGCCCTGGCTTTGTTGCCTTTTCCTTTGGACAAACTTTATTTAACCATGTCCCCAGTTCAAGGCTATCAACATCACCATAGAATTCACTGTAATGGAAAAAGATTTCCTTATCATTATTTGCTGTTTAAATAATTCCAAAATTATCTTTCTGAGTTGCCACAAAACCCAAGAGCCTCTTAGAGTTGGAATTATGACCTAAAAGTCACAAACAAGTTGCAATCTGCTGCCCAGTCCTCTGTGTATCACTAATAGTAAATTCAACCTTATCTCCTATCTGAGGAGAAGTAAATCCTCCTACATCCTTGGCTTGAAAAGCAGTAGTGTCACTCCACAACCATCATAAACAGTAATGTCATCCTGATCCAACTTTCATTAGCTTTATTGGGGCTAGTGGTTTTTGGGATTGGAAAAAGTGGCTTCTTTTTCTACAGTTCCCACAAAACGATGTTCTGAATGAGAATGGAATAAAATCATGCCTTTTAATCCTAATAGCATGATTTCTTTGGGCAGAGAGCATGCCAGAAATCACAGTAAATTCTACTTTATCTGCAATATGGATCTGGTTCCCATCAAGAATTTCACTGAAGGGCCCGGGAGATAGCTCAGTGGAATAAGTACTTGGCCTGGCAAGTGCAAGAACCTGAGTTCAATCCCCAGTTCCAAAAAAAAAAAAAAAAAAAAAAAAAGAATTTCACTGAAGTGGAAGAACATAGGAGCATCCTGATCCACACACTTGATGAAACAAAACCCATCTCTCATGGCAGCGATTACACCTATTTCTCTAGCTTCATTAGTGAACTGAAATGTATTTGACAGAACTACTATACTGGTTGCTCATTCTAATTTTTCATGTCGGTCTGTTGAATTATTAAACCTAACATGTTCACCTTCAAGTAGGATCGCCTTGGATTTCATACCTTTATCTCAAAAAAGACATTCTTTAGAAATCACAAAATCAACTTTGATTCATCCCTGCAGTGGGTCATTCTGGTTTTTACTGGGTACTTTTGGGACAACTTTGGTTACAGTTCCTTCAAAATGTTCAATGCTGATATCTTCAAAAATGACTGTTCCTTGAGGCAATAATGTAACATCTGTTGCAACTTCTTTACTATTTCTGTCCTTCATTGTGAATTCCACATCATCTCTAGGCTTCAAGGTTTCCAGATCACCTTTAAACTCACTGTAGTGGAAGAATATCTCTTTTACCACCTAACCTCTTTCAAAAAAGCCAAGTGCCTCCTTAATGGCACAAACTACTCCCTGACAGCAGGTTTGTTTCTTTTCAACAGCATAATGTTACAGACACTTACAGCATCAGTATGTTTCTTGTTATCAATTACAAAGTTTATTTTTATCTTCAGTTTCCAGCTGAACATTCCCTTCGATATCTTCGGGGATGTAAGTCAGGTAAAACACTTCTTATCCATTAATTTATTCTTCAGGATGGATTTCTTGTTTTATCTTCACTAGTTTATTAGCAATTGGTTTGCCAGTCCACCGGTCAGATGATACTTCAAATTCAACATCATCCTCTACTTTTAAGTCCTGCAAGTTGCCATTATACTGTGAACGGTGGAAGAAAAGTCCAACTTGACTTCTGAACACTGAATAAATCCATAAGAGGTTAACAGTTTTTCAATAACCCCTGTTTCACGAAGTGCTGCTGAAGTGCCATTGGGGTACCCATTATGTCCTTTGTTGTGGAGAAGGTTTGGATCAAAGCTCATCTCACAGCGATAATAAAATATTGTACTTTCAGTAGTATTAGCTGATTCTTCTTTTTTAAGCACAAGTTTCAAAGGGGAAAGTTGCTAGTATTAAAAGAAAAAGTGAGAGAAAATGATCTACCAGGCTAATAAAGAGTACAACTGCTGTTGTACAGGGCAATCTCATAGGAAAGCACTGAAGAAAACAAAGACTAGTAGCATTGGGAGGTGCTCTTTCAAAGATGTTGAATAGGCACCAGGTTCTTGTTTCAGATCAAGTGCTGTGTCTTCAACTTAATTGCACTCTTCTTTGGTTTGTTGGTTGCTATGAGGTTTGTTCCTTGTCTGATCTGAACTTGAAAAAGCAGTTTCAGGTGGAAAAGTCTGTTCTGTTATACTTCATACCCAACAGCTCAGCGCCATCTCTCCAGAGTCACTGTCAGTCTCTTTCTTTTGATTGTTGAGTTAAGGCTGTTTACATTAATCATTATGACTCATATATGTTGACTTATATTTATCATGTTATTTTCCCACTGTAGGAGCCCTATGCTTTCTCTCTGCTTAATTGCTTACACTGATTGTTGACTGTTCTGTTGTTCTTGAAGTTGTCATCTTTTTCTCTCTCTAAAATATCTGTTTTCTCTCTCTCTCTCTCTCTCTCTCTCTCTCTCTCTCCCCCCCCCAAACCAGGGATTGAACTCAGACCCTTGCGCTCACCAGGGAAGTGCTTATTCTACTAAGCCATCTCCCTGGCCCCTGTCATTACTCTTGTAAGCTTGGTTTGATTGTCATATATTTTTTTCAGTTGTACTTTGTCATGGAAGTTTCTTATCTCTCAATTAAATTTGAATGATACTTTTACAGGATACATCAATCTGGATTGGAAGCTGTTTTCTTTCAGTACCTGAAATATCGCACTCCAGGTTCTTGTTGATATGATGGTCTGTGTTGACAAATCTGTTTTTTTTTTTTTTTTTGGTGAGACCAGAGATTGAACTCAGGACCTTCTACTTGCCAGACACTTATTTCACTGAACTATCACCTGGCCCTTTTATTTCTTCTTTAGATGTACTGAGAAATTCTCTCATCATTGTTGTGTTATAAGAAATTTTTTTAAACCTGGGAGATTATTTTTGATCTGATTTTTTCTTTATTCTGATAGAGTTGTTTCTATACTTCAGTTGCTATCATTTCAGAAGTTTAAGATGGATGACTTCCAAGTTCTGTAACTTTGTTTCCTGGATTTCTTTTGGATGGGCTGGAGGTCTGAGATTGCCCTATATTACTTTTGACATTTTTGAAACTCTTAATGTTCTCCCTGACTCTGCAGTGACAAGAGGGGAGTGGCATGTGGATCAGCAAAGCTGCTTCTTTGTGGGGTTCAGTGTGGCTGACACTTCCCTGGGATCACAAGGTACAGTTGAAAAAGTATCCTATGATGAGTGAAGGCTGAAGTTCTGCAATATTCTCTTGATGATTGGGGGTGCAAGGTTGTCTCACCAAGGCTCCTGACACTCCCTTTAGCAATTTTCTGTGCAGTGTTGGGCAGCTGATACTCAGATGAGCTGTATGGAGAGTTACAGTTATTTAGGTTATTACACTAGAAAGATAGTACGATGTTTTGCACATGCAGATCTGATTGATTTCACTTATGAGTATGATCTCTAGTTGCATTCCGTTACCTATAAAAGTCTCCAGTTTATTTTTCCTTATGGCTGAGTAATATTTCATTATATAAAAAACCTTATCTTTAAAAAAATTCATTTCTCAGTTGATGGCATTCTGGTTGTTTCTGATGTCTGGATATTACAAATTGTGCTGCTATAAATCTGCACCACATTGGTCTGTGTTTTTAATTCTTTTGTGAAGAATGTCAGAAGGGAAATAGCCAGGTCAAATAGAACCTCCTATACTAACTTTTTAAGCAATATCTGCATTGATTTCCACACTGGTTACAGCAATCTGTGCTCTGAGTAACAATGGAGAAGGGTTTCTTTTTGCTCTTGCACTTCAGCATTTGTTATTGGTTGATTTCTTGGTGATAGTCATTTTTTTCTGGGGTGAGGTGTAATTCTAGTGTTTTTTCATGGTGCATCTCTGCAATGACCAGTGATCTTGACCACATTTTCATGTATTTTTTATTTGTATTTCTTCATTTGAGAATGAGTAATCATATCAGATGTCTGTCTTCGGATGGGATCCTTAAATTTGGAAGGACTGATTTTTCTTGCGTCCTTTATATGTTCTTGATGTTAACACTTTGTCTAAGAAACAGCTGGTAAACTTTTTTTCTACATTTTGGGCTTTCTCTTCACTCTGTTAGTGGTTTCCCTTGCTGCTCACAGGTCTTTTTCATAAAATGAGATGCCAGTTGTTGATTCTTTGTGATAGGTCCTGTGTGATAGTAGTATTATTCATACAAATTCTGTGCCTATACTAATGTCTTCAAAGGTTTTACCTATCATATTTTCCAGCTAATTTAATGTTTCTGTTTTAATATTTAGATCTTTGATCCATTTCAAATTTAGTTTAGTGCATGG
>NDGN011549657.1:4374-16735 GCA_002564285.1 Tympanoctomys barrerae | reverse complement strand
TTCTAAATTTCTGTGTAAAAATATGTAATTGTTTATTTCTATTTTTTAAAATATTTTTTCTTCCTAGTCTGTAGGGATTTAAAGTTTAACATATCAATGCTTGATGGAAAGTACCTGATCCACATTATGTCTAAGGTGTTTGATATTCACACAGATAGGTTAAGCTCAACTGCGTACTTTGTAGGGTAATAACATCATTAAGCTTCTCTTCTGGAGGGTTAATAACTTAAATTTGAAGACCAAAAATTAGAAAAAAATAAGGGCTACAAGGATGGCTAACATTTTGGCCCTAACCATTCAAGGTCAGTGAGGACTCAGGACATAGGAGAACCTGTACTGTAATATCCTGTAACTCAGTGGTGCCCAAATTTTCTGATCAAGGAGATTATGGGGCCAGAGAGGAAAGTGAGCGACGATCTATGGTATCATTTTTGAACTCCCTGAAACTGAAACTAGTCAAGCACTTGTGCACAGTGCCAGGAAGACTTCGGCATGCACTGGGTACCTTTCCAAGGAGAGCCGCTAGAACCTTGGACAGCTCCCATGCAGCCGGGCCTCGCGACGCCATGCACGTCAAGATGCACGTCACAATGCATGTTATCCAACTGAAAGCGGGACAGGCGTAGGGTGGTGGATGCCCTGCGAGCAGGAAGTCGCCAGGTAGGGCTCCCTTCCCAGGACGTGTTTGCCCATGGCGTTCTCCCTTTGCCTTTCCTCAGATCCCACACACCTCCCTCTGCCCATGTGCTTTTACACCAGATGATGTCAAGTCCGATGTCCTTTCTTGGTATTTGAGCTTCTTGTTTACTGGGACTGCTGCCAGCAAAGCCCAATTCCCTGGAGTCTTTCAGGTCTGAGTTGCCGGCATGCGGTTTGGGTAGCAAGTTAAGCTTTGCATAGACTGTGGCGTGAGCGCACTTTCTCTGCAGTTAATCGTCAGCTCTCCCAGCTACAACAGCTGCGGAATAGCCAGTGGGATGCGGTCTTCTCCCTCACGAAGGGATTTTGAATGACAGCCTCTCGATGCAGCACGAAGTTCACTGATGTGGGGGGAAGGTCACAGCGGAGCGCTGAGCATGTATCCCAGTGCCACTGCCAAGTCCTAATTTTATCCTAAGGTGTTGCTTTGTGAAAGAAATTCACAGATCCGCAGGAATGTCAAACTGCACTGACGCAGGGAATGAGAAGTGAGAGACATGGAGACCAGCATGTAAGCCCTCATCCTCCTTGCCATAATTCATCAGCATTTATCATTAAGCAGCTCACAAAGCGCAGACTGCGCAGGGCGCAGGGAGGGATCCGTCTGTCCTGGAGTGGAGTCTCTCCCAGGCTACCATGATGACACCATCTCCCGTCACAGCTGTGTGGTGACAGCTCCCGCTCAGAAGCACAACAGTCCTGCTGGGGATGGCCCCGGGGTGAGCACGGGCACCGGCAGCTTCCAGAGTGGAAGCGCTTTCGAGAGACCCTCCCCTCACGGGCAGCACTTTCTACTCTCGTGACTCAGATCGCTCCTTTGTGCGCCTGCGGACAAGTGTGTGTGTGCCGCACGCGTGTGCCGTGCTTGGGGCCACGCTGCCGCGCCAGCAGCACAGCCTCGGCAGGCGCGGGGTGCACTCACAGCGTCCACTTCACCTGTACTTGGGTGTCTTTAATATTTTGCTGGGACAGTTTTGTGTCTCTGTGTCAGTTCCGCTGGATAGGGCTGGATTCACTGCCCAGCGCCCACGTCCCCGTGGGGGTGGGTGATCGCATCCACAGCCTGCGTGGGAAGGAGAGCTGCTCTCCACACAGTTGCTGCGTGAGAGTTGGGGCCGGCGGCTGACTGGGTGTGTCAGCTTCAGGCGTGTGGCCGCTTAGCTGCAGGGCTTAGCAAGCCCACGCCCCGGGGTGCAGAGGAGCCACCCAGGGGAGCCCCGTGCCTGGGTGGCATGAAAGGGTGGGGAGGCGTGGACCTGCTGCTGTCCCTGGGAGGAGCTCCAGGCTCCGCCCTCAGCCTGGCGTCACCTCCTGGCCTCCTGCACAGACACGTCGGCCTCCTGCTAAGGGCTCGCCTGGCCCCCGCCGTGAGCTCCAGGCCTTCGACTGAGCCCTTCGGTCTCCAGTGTGCGGACGCCCTCTGCACACTTCCTTGCCAGTTTCTGTGGCTGACCGTGGTAAGCCGATCTTGTAATTTCTTATACACGTGTGCGTCTTGTGTTATAGTTGCTCCTCTGGTGAGCACTGGCTGATGCCTTAGCAGTCGCGCGACGAGGAACTACAGGGAAGGCAGGACTGCTGGAGGCCACACTTCACCACGTGCTTTCCACAGCGTGCTGCTTCCTGGCCAGCCACCGCCACCTCCGAGCAAGCACACCTTGTGGACCCCCAAGTAACTCAGCACTGCGCAGAGTTGTAGGAGAACAAGGGAGTGAGTCAAGCTGCCTTTTATCATTTATTTCATGAATTACAAAATGATTGATAACTGAAATTTTCAGGGGGATTTATAAAAATAATACTAATACTTTTATCTTCACAAATATAAGGGAGAAATCCCACAACCCAGTAATAAATGTCTATCCTTTAGTTGTGTCTTTCTTCTTGGGCAAGTTTGGGGCATTTGCAGCAAAATGGACGCACCTTGGAACTGCCATGGGAAGAGCAACAGGCAGCAGAGGTGAGGCCGAGGCGGTTCCTCACGGGACGCTCAAGAGCAGAAATGGATGGTGGGAGGTGGGCAGAGGTCCGAAGGGCTGGGGGGGACCAGAGCCCAGCAAGGAGCGGAAGCTGATGGTATACGGGGCTCACGAGTGTGTAGGGCTCCGACAGAAGCGGGCTGAGAGGCGTGCAGGCAGGACGGAGGCTGCCTGTGGCGAGGTCAGAGAAGGGCAGGCTGTGGCTTTCACTGTGTGAAGCGATGTACGCGGCATTATCTTAGCACACAGCACATGTTTACTCTTTTAAAATGATATATTATAGCAAAACACAAATTGCCACGAAGCCCCTCCAAAACCTTCCCCTTGCATCAAACGCACTTGTCCTATTCTTACCACTTTCGGGAGTGTTCCGGAAGTCTCTTTCCTCAGTGTCCTACGCGTGTGATAAGACGTGGTGGCTGCTGCCGCCACGCACCTCTCACTAGAAAGGCGGGCTCGGGGCCGGGCGGGGCTCCGGGGAATAGCGCATCCCTGGCCAGCGCAAGGGCCTCAGTCCAATTCCTGGTTCCGCCAAACATAAAGAAATAAATAAATAGGCAGGCTTACAAAAGCACGATGCTGTGCTCAAAGCCCCCGACTCGCTTGATGTGACACTGTGACACCTGACTCCTCGGCAGTGTCAGAAGGACGGTGAGGGAGCAACACTGTGAGTCGCTCCGGGCGTGAGGTAGCCACAGCAGTGTTGCTAAGGGCGCTCGGAAGCAGGACTCCGTGACAGCTGCAGCAGGGGCAGGGCGGTGCTAAGCGAGCCGGAAGGGAGGGAGGGCTGTGAGCAGATGCGCAGCCGCGCACTGCTTCTCGTGCACGTTAAACAACTTCGGTTGTCACCATAGTTTGAGTGCGCATGGTGTGAGGGACGGTGAGCTTGCAGGCAAGGGGGGCTCCAGCGCAGAGCCGAGCCCTGCGACGTGAGCCTGAAGTCCTAATGGTGAGGCAGCTTTATATCTCCATTAGCAAAAAGAAAGAAAGAAAGAAAATAAAAATAATTGGGCCATTTGTCGAATTATTTTTAACAACTGTATTGAGGCATGCTGAGCCCCAGGCGCGTGTGCGAACGTCTCGCGCGCTGCGTGCTGTTATACGGCAAGCGCCAACTACACCGGCAGCGTCTTCATGTCTAGACTCAGCAGTTTGCAAAGGAGCGCCCTGTCCTCTCTTTTCTATTTTCTTTCATTTTGTTGGTAAAGTATGGGATCTACCCTTTTAGCTAATTTGGAAGTGAAGCACACCTTCCCGGAGGCGGGATGCCGTCAGCAGGTCTCTGGGCTGATTTAGGACCTGCCTCTGCGGGGCCCCGATGCTCCCGCGCCCACGGCCCAGACCCGGCAGCCACGACCACGCTGCGGTCTCTGCCCGAGGGCCCGAGCCACGCAGAGCCCTCTCTGGGGAAAACGAATCTCTGTCGTCTGCCCTGGCGGGTGATTTTAATCAATGACTCTGGGTCGCCCTTCCACTTTGCCCAACATTTATATTTCAACATCTTTTTAAGAAAGATTAAATTTTGTGGGCTTCTGTGGAGTGATCATGATACGTGGTGAGATAAATATAGTAATCTCAATTTCAAATGAAGTCCATGTCTTATTAGAGAGCGGAGACGGTAGAGCTAGTTTTCTACTCTCAAAAGATGAACTTTAGCGTGCTGTCACATGCCAGGCCACATTGCCTGTCGCAACATGCAAGCAGAAGCCATTAGACGCTTTTCTTGGAATGATGTTGAGCTGCGGTAGTTCTATGAGAACTTGCATGCACACGGGCGTCTTGGCCCACCAAGTGTGCCCGGCCTTCCCACGGCAGTCCTGTAGCGTCCGCGCTGCCCGCTAGGGCTGACCCCGGCCCCGCAGAGGAGCATTCTTCCACGTGAAGCGCCACATCTTACCTATTTTTCTAGGACTTGCTGGATCCAGGACCGTGTGGGTGCTTATAATCTGAAAACACATGCTGGGCTCTGTGCTGTGCGGACATGCGTGTTCTCTCTGCTGTCGCCCGGGTCCTGCCCCAGTTACCTCAGCTGGTTCCTGATTCTCCTGCACTCACGTACGTGCGTGACCGTAAGCTCCATGCTGCTGTCTGCTCTGTCCCTCTCAGAGCTCTCACTCCACACATTAAGGTTTATTGTGCGACTTTGAGGACCTCGTTGTCTTAGTTACTTTCTTCTGGACAGGCTGAAATGCCTGACCCCAAGTTAAAGCAGGAGAAATTAATTTGGTTCAGCTTGTGGAGATCTCAGTCCAGGTGGACTCCAAGGAGAGGTAGCCTGCAGTAGGGCACAGCAGAGGAGAGAGAGAGTGCGGCAGGGCAGGCAGGAGGCAGCGAGGACCAAGAGAGGAGGAGGGAGGCGACGCACCGCTCCCCGCCAGGCTTCGGCTCCCAACGTCCTGCAGGCTGATGGCCAGTCGGGGGCTCGACCTCATCCCCCCGCAGCCTGCCTGTGGGCGCAGGATGCCTGGAAGATGTCTGCAACGAGCCGCAGCCTGACAGACAAGCACCTCCCAGTCTCTGCTCCTGAGCTCCAAATTAGCACACACGAGAGATGAGTGGACTCACTGTTTGGATACATAGTGGGTGTAACAAGTTTAACATGTCTAAGATGGATCTTTAGCTCCACTTTAATTTTACTGAAGTTTTATGCAATAAAGTCGCCCTGAATGACCTATTTCTCTACACCTAAAAAGTTTCTCTATTTTACTACACTTAAAAGTTTTTTGAAGTTACTATTTTACTTTTGAACCTCCCCATATTCCATGATAACACAGGTGAGGAGAGTTTCCAGTATCTTGCTGTAGGGCAACACACCCCCAAAAGGCAGAGGCTGAGACCCCGCTGTCTCTTCAGGCGGCTGGGGACAGCTGGGCTGTGCAGTGGCTGGAGCCCAGTCACTGGAGAGTTTGAAAGAGGCTTCCAGCTGGCATTGTAAGGTCGTGGGAGTCAAGGCTGCCTCTTTTCTTTGAGCTGGCTCAAAGCTGGGGATCCAGGGAAGCTTCATGGTGGGGCCTGCCCACTGGGGAGAGGATGCAGAGGGCAGAGACCTCCACTCATCATGGCACCTCGTGGGGCCAGGAGCTGGAGCTCGTCACCAGGGGCTGGGGACACTGTCCATGATGGCTCTGCATGGAGCCCCTAAAGGTAGGTTCATAGGGCACTGGGGCGGGGGAGATGCATCTCCACCAGAAGGTGGTGTACCCCAACTCCACGGGCATGGGGCATCTTGCTGAGGGCATCCGGCCCTCTGCTGTACCTCCACTGTGTCCTTCATGACACTGCAGACTGCTCATAGCCGCGTGGTGCCTCTGGAGCTCAGTGAGCCATCTAGCAGAGGACTGGGGATGGGGTCCCGAGGACGCCTGCTTTGGGCTCCTGCCAGGCAGCAGTGAGGCCCTGGAGCCCACGCGGAGCCCACGTGCCCGCGCTGTGCTGAAATGTCACAGCGCTCTGGACTGAGCCCTGCCTCTCCTGGGGCTCTGCTGACAAGGCGGCGGCAGAACCAAGTTCCCTGCGAACTCCCTGCGGCTGTGCACAGGGTGGCTGGTGGCTGGTGACTGGTGCCTGGTGACTGCAGCAGAGCAGCTCATTCCTGGTCGCAGAACTGCTATCTTCTAAATCAGGCCCAGTGCAGCGAGGCACCCTGCTCGTGAGGGCGGTAGGGCTAGAGAGCTGTCTGCCTTTCCACCCCTTTCCTGGGTGGAATGAGATGGCGCAGCTGAATCAGGGCAGCCCCAGAAGCACCTTCTGCTGGGGAAGATGTGGGCAAAGGGAGGTGTCCACCGTCATCCTCACCTGGAGCCTAACCTGACCTCAGAATGGGATGGCATTGGTGCTTCAGGGAGGGTTTAAGTGACAGGAAGGCTGGAAGGCATGCCTGAGTTCCCTGAGGGAAGACAGGCACTGGGGACACCCACACAGGAGAATGGCTGGGTGCCGGGAAGTGGGGCTCAGAGAATCTTGCTGCTCAGGCAGCTGAGGGCTTCTGGCTGCCTTAACCAAGAGCGCCAGCTCCTGCTTCATGAGCCACACTGGCTGCTGTGACACCTCAGGGTCTGACGCAGCTGGGAAGTGGGGAGGCCACAGTAGGCCCCGCAGCCAGTGTAAGAATCTGGCCAAATGCAGAGGGCTCGTCCCCAACGTTCCAGGAACAGTGAATTTCCTAGGAAAGGTGTTCTGCTCAGCAAGCACTGCGCTCCAGCGGTCCTCTGCACCTTCGCTGTTCCAGGTCATAAGAACCGGGCTGGAAGGGCAGATGTGGAGACCCACAGGGAACTCCCAGGACTCAGAAGGCCAAGGCAGGAGGCTGCCTGTGAGTTCAAGGCCAGCCTGGGCTATGTAATTCAAAGCCAGCCTGAACTGCCTAAGAAGACCCTTCTTCAGGAAAACAAAGCAAGGGTCAAACAAACAGCAATGGGCTGGGTCTGTGCCGTGTGTCCGAGAGGCAGAAGGCTCACTTCCTGCCACGGATGAGTCCCTGGGCCACTCAGGACTGCGGGGGAACAGCAGCAGCTCGGAGGCTCCGGGCAGCACCGCACCTCTCGCCTGAGGGTCTGCATCCTCTCACTGCTGGGAAGGTCTGGTGTAGAGCAGCTCCCCAGCGATGCCCTACACCCCCCAGGGAAGTCCTCTACTCTGAACGTAACTCCTATACTTGACCCTAGCCGAAAGGCTGAGAAGTGATGGAAACCATTTCCTGCCTCTGCAGACCAGTGCCCACAGCATTCCAGGGGCCCTAAGACGCACATGGGGGAAGCCTCACGGTTCTCGTTGGTTTTCCATGCTTGGGCTGGAACCCAGGGCCGCGCTCGTGATGGGCAGCGCTCCTGTGAGACCCGGCCCAGCGCCGTCTGAGGCCTCAATGCTTGACCCAGCAGACCCCCGAGCTGCTCGCTACCCATCATCTCTGCGGTTGCTTTTTCCTGGAACTATTTCTGATTTGCAAAGCTTGATATAACTGCAGAAACTGGAGGCGAACTGTGTTGTTTTCAACTCTCCAAGTTACGGGCTTGAAATTCTCTTAAGTTTTACTTAGCAATGAGCAGATTCTTTTAGGTTCTTTTTTGGTCCTAGACTTAAAGTAAACCAGGTGGGACTTGCCACACTTCACCCGGGACACCTGTGTTCAAATCTCCAAATTCGTTTTTACCATCTGGTTTCTTCTCACAAATAACATGTGGCTCCCCCCTGTGCAGCACGGGGTTGGATACCTTTCTCTGCAGACTGAAGTAGTAATTGCGAGAAAGGTTTGTGCTGCCCTCCTGATTCCGCAAATCTCCTGCTTTTAGCCTTGCCTCCTGGCCCCAAAGATGACTTCACAGGCATCAGTGTCTGCTTGAACTTTAGGGCACTGAATGCTTCTCACAGCTCTGTGGGCCGGCAGGGTCACACTATGTCACTTCTCCCCACGTCAGGTGCAGGCAGCTACGCCCAGGTCTGGCAGTTTCCCTTCCACTAGGGGTCAGGGCGTGAGCTGCGGGTGCCTGGCTGCACGGTGCAGGAGGGCTGGCTCATGTCACATACTGCAGCTGGGCGGGCTGTCCTCTGACACAGTGAGGTCATGCCCAGGGGATGGTGTCATACTCCACTTGTACAAGACGCGCATCTCAGGCACCACATCGTGTGGCTCGGAGGAGCGTTCCCAGAGCGTCAGAACCTGAAGGTCTCCACACTCCTAACTGGAAGTCACTCCGTAGCCCTCAGTTTTCCAACCAAACCAAGCCCGGAACCAAACCACACTCAGGAGAATGAAAGGAGTCCCTGCGCACAGCCCAGACCAGGGCAGACGTGCTTGCCGGGTCTGCGAGCCGGCTCTTGGCGGGGATGAGCCTTGCTAAATTCACTTTGCGACCGTGAATGAATTAGAGAATGCGGGTTCTCACCCCGCTAGGAATGTAGCTCCCCCTTTTAAAGAACCACTTGAAAAGTACTGATGATTCAAGATAAACTTTAATTATCCCTTGAGAAAGTTCTTTAATTTATCTATCAGCAAATGCCTTTCTTTTGGTTTTAATCAAGTTCTGGTGCTCTTCTGTGCCAGTCCAGGGCTGTCACAGAGATGCAGGTAAGAAAAGGATCATGTGTTATTCATGCGGTTTGTACCCTGGGCTCATCTCAGAGTTTTTTTTTTATTAGTCCTTAATTATTAATTGTTGAATATTTAACATTTTAAATCACTGAAATTTAACTGTGACCTCAACCTAGGCTTAAAAATTTAGTGGAAGGAACTTCGTGGATGAGATAACTTTTTAAAAATAAAACATCACGTGCAGAAGACGTGTTCCTAGCAGCTCCTGGCCACGAGCTTCCTAGGCCGACCCTGTTTCCGTGGCTCTGCCGATGCCGAGGAGCCCTGCTCAGGGACTTCGAGGCGGCCTCTCCTCCTGGCTCTGCCTGACGGTCGCCTCAGGAGGCTGTGCCTGTTGGGGCTGAGCACCGAGGAGTTCCAGCGTCCTCGCCTCACTCTGTCCGGGGACCTGCACTGGGAGGGGAGCAGCACAGCCGCTGTGGCCTTGGTCGGCTGCTGCGGGGGTGTCTCTCAGGCTGGCCACTGAAACCCTGCTCGTGATGCTGACCCTCAGCCCACTTAGCCGTGCAGGCCTGCGCTTCACCTTGCACGCTGAGTGTCTCCGTGGATTATTTTCAATTCTATTTTTCCACAGCAGGCTCGCCTTTTCTCTTCATGCATGCATTTAGTAAATCACTCATTTATACCAGTTGGCATGCCTGGATGTGCTGCAGCCGAGGCTTCATTACGCTCTTCTGCAGACTGCTCCAGCTTGGAGCTCAGAGCGCTCTCAGCGGGCCTCTGCCCTTTGCTTCTGGGTCCTTGAATCACTTCCTAGCTCTTTGGCATTATGAGACACTTCAGTTTCATCTTGTATCTTTTCTGGACAAGTCTTAAAGTCAGAATACAAGTAGGGCACTCTGTGACCAGAGTCTGTTCTCATTATTCAACATGAAATTTAATAAACCAGATCGAATTAGAAAGTCACCTGTATCTATTATTCAGGAGCACACAAAATTGTCAAATATTCCTTTCAGATGTACCCAGAGCTTTGTATAAAGTTCCTTTTTGCATTCCAGTTTGCTTCCACTACAGTGCATTATTTTTACTAAAACAGCTGAGGAACGGAAGTTCTCATAGCATTTGGGGGCTGGAGCCCCTTCTGCAGGTCAGTGTGTGGAGCTTGGCAGAGTCTCAGAAAATGGTTAAGTTTCAGGATCTTTAGCTCTTTGTGAGCCGTGTATGTTAACACAAATATTTCTTTTCTGAAAATTCTGAAGCAAAATATCTATTATAAATATAACATCTCTCCAAAAGAAACTTTTCTTGATATAATTGTAATGGAATTTATAGTTTTTAATCTCAAATATTTTTCTTATTAAATACTTTTTAAAAAGCTAGACACAGTGGCATACAAGTGCTTTTAATCCCAGAAATTTAAGAAGCTGGAGTTAGTGGTTTGGGAGTTCCAGGTTGGCCCGGGTGACATAGCAAGACTGAGACAAAGAAAAGGGAGGGGAAAGGAAAGGAGGGAGAGAGGAAGGAAAAGCAGAAAAATACTTCCCTTTTCTCAGTTGCATTAAAGTTGTGCTGGTCGGCAGGATACTCAGGCCAAACTACTTGCACCATGACTTTCAGGTGTTGGAAGAGGGTGTTAAGAACATGAAGACAGAAGAATGTGACGAAGAGGAGCTTTCGCCCTCCGATGGGGGGAGCGCTTAGATTCTCTTCAGCAGCATCACGTTAGCGGCCGACGCCGCCGAGCCCATCTGCGAGTGGTATTTGCTTTCGGCTGCACATGTTTCAAGATTGCTTATTCACTTGGCCCTTGATGGACATGGGCGCTCGGGACCCTCAGCCCCGTGCAGTCAAGACTCAACTCACAACTGTAGCGAAATGGTTTAAACTTTGCTCAAGACCTGAAGGGTCTCAATCTGGTGACTTCGGCTATCAAGTGAAGAAGGGTCAGGCGCGAGGCACAACGGCGGGAAAGGAGTCCAGAGAATGTCTCCATCCTGGTGGGGCCACAGCAGACACAAGGAGCGGCGATCCCGGTGCTCACCTGAAGTCTACACGCAAGCCAGTTTGCGTGAGAGGTACGGTTCCCTGCTGCCTGACCACAGTGCATACAGCACGTCCCTCACCTGCTGGAAGGCGGACTTCAAGTAGAAATCTACCGTCTCTTGCCTTGAATGAAGGATCTGTAGAAATAACCACATCCCTGTCCCCATTGATGTTCTTATAACATAAAGTTTGCAACCTAAGATCTACCATTTTCCAGAGTGCAACGTGGTGGCATTTACTAAATTCACAATTTTGCAGCAACCACCTCTACCTAGTTCTAAAAGAGTCTCATCGTCTCCCAAGGAAACCCCACTCCCCACCGGAAGTCTTTGTATGTGTCTGAATTTTCAGGAAGTGTTTATATAAGTAGAACTGAACAAGATGGGCCTGGTGTCTAGCTTCTCCCGCTCACCTCCCTGCTTCCTCCATGTACCACAACACATGTGTGTCACTCTCTCAGGTCTCCCGTGGCTGAATACAATCTAATAGGTAGAGCCCACCTCTCGTTGGCCTGTGCCAGTGTGATGGCTGATACTCTGTGTCGACTTGAGGAGTCCCCGAGTTTAACTCAGCAGGGGCCAGGGGCCTCATTTTGTAAACACCCTGATCCCGTGGAAGCGTAGGACGCGAAGGGGGATGCTATGGGGGAGAAGGGGCCCGCCCTCCCTGCTTCCGTGCTTGCTGCCCTCCTGTCTTCTGCTGCTTGGAGCGCCGCCCTGTGCCGTGCCCCCTGCCTTGGAGCCACCTGCCTGAGGACCGAAGCCTCCACAGACTGTGAGCTAATGAACGTTTTCCTTTTTAATTTAATTAAGGGTGCTGGGAATTTTGTCTCAGTGAGAAGAGGAAAGTAATCAAGACAATCCGAATGGAATGCTCAGGTGGTTGTCAGTTTTCGCACATTTCAACAGTGCTTCTTTGAGCAGTTATAAACAAGGGCTCCTCTGCACACCTGTCCCAACTCCTGCTCTACATTCGGTGTGAGAACACTAGACCATGAAATTCGCTGCCTAAACACATTGCTAAGTGCTCAAATCAACACTCGCATTCTTAACTATTGGTACAATTGTGTGCTGCAAGTCTATAAAGCTTACTCGTACTTCATAGTTAAACCTTTGGTCACATACCCAAAAGGAGATATTGTAGTGATTCTAGGGTTAATTTTAAAGGCAACAGTGAAGATCTTTCCGTAATGACTTACCCCACAAGCACTGTATATGGGTTCTCATTAACTTTTATGACTTACTCCTCCTGAGGTATGACCACACTAGTGGTGCAAAGTGATAGCCTACTGTGATTTTATTTGCATTTTCCTAATAACCAGCGACCTTAGTATTTGTTTGCTTCTTGTCCATCTGTATGGACAAGATGTCTGTTCAAATTTATTGACATTTTAAACTCAATTGTGTCTTTTGTTCATGAGTAATTCTTTTTTATAGTATCAGTGCTATGCTTTTACAAGGAATATAATTTGTAGACATTTTTCCAACTCTAGCTTATGATTAAACTCTCTTAATAGTTTCTTTTCATGAATACTCATTTTCACTTGTGATGAAATTTAACTTCTTCTTCTTCTTCTTCTTCTTCTTCTTCTTCTTCTTCTTCTTCTTCTTCTTCT
>NDGN011549650.1:0-14674 GCA_002564285.1 Tympanoctomys barrerae | reverse complement strand
CTAGGAAGCAACACTCAAGGTAAGCACCAGAGCTCCCCCAAAAGTATCACAACCATTCTCAGCAACAGTGAGGTCCCGAGCTCCACCAGTGATGAGGAAAGCCGAATTCCCATCAGGAAAGCCAATGCGAGAAGCTTCTTCATGAGCCTGTGCAGTGCACCATCTTCCCATCCAGAACCAGGACGCGATGCCCAAGATGAGGACCAAAGCTCCTCCAAAGTTCATTGGGAAATGCAGCATGACATGGTCCTCCAGCAGAACAGCCTAAGAGAACTAGCAGCTTCTCCAGACAGCATCCGTAACAGTATTCCAGGTGCTTTTCCTGTTCTGCCTTTATGCTGCTGGCAACAACCCTCAGGTGTGGGCCTCCCGCACCCAGCACCACGCTAGTTTAATTCAGCTGGGTGTAGGAAGTTGATCACCTATTAGAAATCCACTTCATATACCTTTGGTACTTTGTTACAGTGACGGGAAAGTTAATACACCAGCCTTTTTGCTGTTGTCACCTATTTTCCTCCTGTTATAAGCCTTACAAAACATTATTATACTTTAAACCATTGATTACCTTTAAAAGAGATTTAAATACAGTCATTCATTGCTTAACAATGAAGATGTGTTCTAAGAAGGACATCATTACGGTGAAGTTATTCTGTGACACTATACACGAACTTAAATGGAATAGGTCAGTCACTTCATGTCCAAAACACTTCATGTGATTAACACAAGATATGCAGGGCTGTTGCCAGCATAACAGTCTGTTGTTTTATAGTACACTTGTTAAAAACTAAGGAGTATACTCCAAGGATAAAAATATTTTATGTAAATATGTCATTTATTATTAGGTGTTATAATACACATTATATGTGTTATACTTTAGTATGGCTGGCAGGGAATTAGGGTTGTTTGCATCAGTATTACCACAAACCTATAAGTAGGACAGTAAGCTACAGTGTTAAGATGACTAAGATATCACCTAGTGGTGGGAATTTTTCAGCTGCATTGTAATCTTATGGAACTACCATTACATGTGTTTTATTATTGACTGAAACATTGTTCTGTGGTATCTGAGTCTAACAAGAAAAGTTTTATAGAGTGAAGAGACAGCTTATTGAATATGAGAAAAACATTGTCAGCTATTCATTCAACATAGAATATCGAGAACATATAAAGAACTGAAATACTTTAGCACCAAAAGAAAAACAAAAGCAAAAACCCCCCCAAAAACCAACCAAACCAACCCATAAATAACCCAACAATGCATGGCCAAGTGAGTTAGACATTTCTCAAAAGAAGAAATACAAATTGCCAGTAATTATGTTAAAAAAATGTTCAGCATCTTTAGTTATCAGGAAAATGTACATCAAAACTACCGTGAGATTATTCCATTTCACCCATGTCAGAACAGCAGTCATCAAAAATACAAAATGAAACTGGGTATGGTTTAGTTCTAAAATGCTCCCCCCACATATCTTATGTTTGGAACCAGCTAATAATGTTTTAAATTCTCTTCAACATGAGCCAAAGATACCTCTTGTTGCACTTGGGAGGCTGAAAACAAGAGGATCACTATGAGTTCAATCCGTGTAGTGAGACCCTGCAGACCCTGTACTAAAAAAAAAAAAAAAAAAAAAAGATACCTCTTCTTTATGTTATCAATATTGGCTCTGGGATCATTGCTATGACCGAGTCTGACCATGTGCTTTAGAAACTTTTGGCTGGTTTTCAGGAGGAATTTGGAAAGATTTGGAGGTGTCAGGGAATCTTTAGAATGCTGTAAGCAGAGATTGATGGGTGATTCTGGTTGGAGTTTAGAAGACCACAATGCTGATACGAATCAGATAGTAAAGGTGGGCCTCATAGGATTTCAGTTGGGAACAAAGAAGATGACTAGGAGCTATGTGTGCTTCATTTTGGCAGAGAATTTGTCTGTAGTTTGTCCATGTCCTAAGACTTGGTGTGAGATGGAATTTAAATTGGGTGGACTAATTGCGCAACTTGAAAGAATTTTAAGGCAGCCCATCATTTAGACTTTGGCATGGGTACCTTTGGCTGCTTTTAGCCAGTTCTATAGTGAGGCACAGGGATGAAAAACAGAACCAAAAGATATGAGAGGTTTGCAGTTTCACCAGAAAGGAAGCATCTGCAAAATTGGGGCAGAGAAGAGCATAGTTGCTGAAAAGATTAGCATTAAAAAGAAGCTAACTATGTACTTTGCATCAGGATTGTAGGAAAAATGGCTTGAAGACAACTCCAAGACACTAGCCTTCACAGCTCCAGTATATGAAAGTATATATTTTGAAACACTTTGCCATAAGAAGAGGGCCCCAGGGTGCCCTGCTCATTCAGGGACACTTAAAGAAATGTTTCCAGAGTTCAGCCATCCATGAACTCAGGAACCATTGGAGCCATGGTGCAAGGGGATCAGACTTGAGATGGTGGCAGATTTTAGCTTCATCCATATAGCTCTGGGATTTCAGGGATGTAGAATGCAAGAGTTATGTCTACCCAGATTTCAGAAGAAAGCTTGGAAGGCCAGACAAAAATGTGTGCCAGGGCCATAGTCCCTGCCAGTAGTTCCTGACAAGACAGTGCTTACAGCTATGAGAGTAAATCCAGAGATGTAGTGGAGACCCCAGGAAGTTGGAGATACTAAGAATGTGGAACAGCTGGTGAGAAAAACTATAGGCAGAGGGTGGAGCCAGCCCAAGAAAAAGGCCATGTGGGCTACACCCAGCAAGGCCAGCCGGGCAGGCTTGGCCAGCCTCTTGGAGCTCACAACTCACTACAGCCTGCTCTAGATGATGGACATAGAAGTACAAGATTTAGTGCTTGCTCTGCTGGGTTTTGATTTTGCTTTTGTCTAGTTTTTCTATCTCCCATTCTTCCCTTTCAGAATGTTTACCTTGTACCATTGTGTGTTGGAAGTAATTAGCTTTCTTATGTTAACAAGAGATTACAAGTATGAGTTTGTTTTGGATTTCAGAGAAGACTTTCAATCTGGGCAACTATTAGAGATAGACTAAATGTACTTTGCATAATGAGATGGCCATGGGAGCCAGGAGTTATGTGGTTTAAATATAAAGTTTTTCCCAAAGTTTCATGCACAGAGATGGGGTCTGGTCAGAAGAGACGGGATATAGCCTGAAGGGCATGTGTTCCCTGGCTCATCTCTTTCCTCTCTGCTTTCTGGCTACTTTGGATTGAGCAGCTTTCCTTCAACACACATTCTATCATGCCGCTTCTACCTTGGAGCCAGCTAATCCTGGGCTAAGTCCTCTGAAATGTGAGTCAAATTAACACTTTTTCTTTAGGTTGTGCATGTTCAGTATTTTGTCCTAATAGGAAAGGTGACTAATACAATGCCTGAAGTTCCAGCCTCCTGGGAGACTGAAGCAGAAAGTTGTTAAGTTCAAACTCAGCCTGGCCAACCAAATGACTTAGGTAAGACCTTCTCTCAAAATAAAAATGTAGAGAAAGGAGCTGGGGATATAGCTCAGTACAGAAGTCCTGAGTTTAATACCCAGTATCACAAAACAAATATTGGTGAAGATGCAGGGAAAAAGGAATCTTTTTACATTGTTGGTGGAAATGTGAACGATACAGCCACTCTGAAAATGAGTATGGAAGTTCTTCAAACAATTGAAAATAAAACTCCCGTAGGACTTATTATTGGTGTGACCCAGAGGAATTATAGCATACTGTAGAGATCCCTGGGCACTCCTGTTTATTGGAACATGTTCGTAGCCAAGATATAGAATGCGCCTAGATGTTCACCAGTGGATGGAAGGATAAGGAAAATGTGCCTGTACCCAAATGGAATATTATTTAGCTATAAAGAAGAATAAAGATATAACATTTGCAGGAAAATAGGTGGAACTAGAGGTTATTACATTAAGTGAAATAAGCCACACAGACAGGTATCACATGTTTTCTCTTATGTGAAATGCGTTAGGGGTTGATAACATGAAAGTAGAAAGGGGATTGTTAGAGAAGAAGTGACTCAGGGAAGGGGAAAAGCAATGAATGAATAGATAAGATTAAAGTATGATATATGCATGCGTAAGTATACAACAAGGAATCCCTTTAGTCTGTATCATTAACATACACTAATTTTTTAAAAGATAAGTCTTTATATCTGCCCACATACTTAGTATTTCTGATGTTCTTCATTCCTTCCTGTAGATTCACATTTCCATCTGGTGTCACTTTTCTTATGTCTGAAGTATTTCCTTTTGTATTTCTTATGGTGCATTTTGGCTGATAATTGAATTTTTGCTGTGTCTGAAAACATCTCTTATGTCATTGTAGCTTTTGAAATACAATTTTGCTGGGCATGGAAATCTAGAGTTCTCTTTTAATTTTTAAAAGATGTCTCTCCACTATCCTCTAGCCTGTGTTGTTTCCAGTGAGGAAATCTGCCACTTTAATATGTTCTTTCATCTACTCATATATAGTGTGTCACTTTCTCAGACTGCATTTAAGATTTTTCTCTTTTAAAACTCCAATTATGTATATATGGGGCCTCGAAAAGTTGTGCTGCCACATAGTGCTTTTATTGTTTTTGTGTAGTCAAGTATCTTTCTTTGCTTCGTTTTCAGTTGTTCTTATCCAAATGTCCCTAGATATTTAGTATATTGTTAGGTTTTCTAATTTTTCATATGTAATATTTGTGTATCCATCTTCCAAAATAAACAGAAAAACATAAACATTTTTCTCCAGTCTCATCTCTTAGAATTTCAGTTTGAGTCTTTCAAAACTTTTCCCTTGCCTCACTTAATATGTTTAAGTCGCTCTCTAGCTTTAGGACATATATATTGTATCTGTAATAACTTTTCATGATTCTGTCCACGACTTTATCAATTCTGGGCCAGTTCTGATTCATTGATTTTCCTTCTGATTTAGCATTGTATGTTTCTGTATCTTTGTGTGTATGTTACTTTTTCTTTTTAGTTGAATATCCGGCATTATACATTTGACCTTATTATTTGCTAGATATTTTATGTATTCCTATAAGTACGCTGGAGATTTACTTCATTGTGTCATTTGGAAAAAATTATATTTTTATTTTTTGATGCAAGGCCTTATTAGGCTGGACCAGAATAGCATTTAAACTAGGATTAATTTTATCTACTGCTAAAGCAAATACTCTTCTAAGTGCTTAATCATATGGTTAATGAATTGTACCAGACTTTGCTTACTGAGACTAGGTACTATTCTGTGCGCACTCTCTGTTTATTGTTTCTTAGTCCTTGCAGAGAGTTATTTTCCCAGTGGTGGCTTTATGCCTTAGATGATTAACTGATCATCTCAACTGCATATTCGAGTGTCCCATGCAGATATCTGGAGTGGAGTTTTCTGTGCGCACCTATCCAGAGTTCTTCAGTCCTATGCCCTGAGAACTCTCGTACTCATGGTTTCTCTTGATTCCTATCTCTTTCTTTTTTGTTCAGACAGACTCCCTTGCTCAGTCAGTAGGGATCCCCCTCCTCTACCTTCTCAGCCTGGAAACTTCTTCCAGGAAGTACGTTGGTGTAATCATAGGAGCACCTCATTTGTTCCCCACTCTCACATAGTATTATTTGTTGTTTAACTGATGGCCAAAGTCTTAAGAACCATTGTTTCACAAGTTCTTTTTAATTTAAAATTTTAAATATTTGTACTTCATGTAGAAATTAAATCTAGTCTGTTTTGCTCTATTTTGACCAGAAGTAGACTAAATTATGCGATGGAAACTTGCATGTTAGTAACTTCATGTTGATAAATTACTTTTTCTACGTCCTACTTTAGTGGAAGGTATGGACCTTATCTTTCTACCTTTGTGCCATTTTCTTTTGTTCCTCTTGATTCTCATTCAAATTTGAACTGAGTCTGTTTTATGGGAAGCCTACAATGGGCCAGGTGTAGTAGTACCATGGGAGTAGAATCATATGATCTACTTGCTAGCCTCAAGTTGCTTACAGAGGTTACATAATATCCTTTAAATCATAACTGTTAAACTAGTGGAGCTGTATTTTGAACATGATCACTTGGCTCTCATTTGAATGCCCTTTTCACTGTAGCAGAGTATCTTTGTATAAGCCTTAGCATGTGCACGTGCATACATATACTCACACACATACACACATTCGTGATCATATAGTCTAAAGAGTTCTCACCCTCTTGAGATTATTTTTTGCTCATCAGTGATTAAAAGACCAGTGAGGCATTTGAAAATGGGTGAGGTTAAGTCCAATGGGATAATAAGGAAAAGGGAGAGTGGGGTGGTTTATCTTTTGGAACAGTCTTCAAAAGTTGTGTGTACTAGTATGCTGGAAGAAACTTGCCTTTGGAGACACTGTAGTAATGTTGATTTGTGTCCAGTTAAAACTCCAACAGAACTGCCAATATAGAAGGAATTCTGTGTTTGCTCATTTTCTTCAGATAGTAGGCCAAATGGAGAAATTTGTTATGCCAGTTCTTGAAACATTATACCAAAACCCAAACCGAATAAATTTAATCACATGTATTGGCAGTATGGGATTCCATGAAAATGTTTCAATTCTAAGAGCAATGTTTTTACTTTCTAATACTAGTAATAAGACCATATGTAGAATTCTAAATGATGGGACATCCAGATGGGACAAAGAGGACAAGAAGGCAGGCTGGTGTAGGCAAAGGAAACTGGAAGGTAAGAAACTTGGTTTAGGCCCCAGCTTTCTGACTGGCATAACTTTGAGTCTTTAGGCAAGTCACTGTATCTAATTGAAGTTGTTTTCATATTTAAAGTGAGAATATAGAGTAAAAAAAAAAACACCAAAAAAACTCTAAAATAACTCCCAATAGGAACAGTATAATGATCCTTTGAGTGTAAAGGTGACCCTACTTGACATTAGATTTAGTTTCCTTGTTATTTCTAGAACTAACAAGATTTTTAAAAGAATTCCTTTATTGTGCCTTCATTTGTCTACGTAAGAGGTCATAATCCATTCTGATTGCCCACTTATTTCACAAAAATATTTAGATTAGATGACAGTCTGCCATTATTGAGGCTATTCAGAATCTGTATCACAAATTTTGTGGGCAGTTCCCCAAAGTGCTTTGGACAGTGGCACTCTTGCAGGGATAAACATAAATGGAAGGGCAGTAATAGTAAGTAGGATTGTTGCTGATATTTGATGACTACTCAGGTGATGAAACTATATGTACTTTTAATTATTCTCAAAATCAACATTTTAAGAATGTGTAATTTTAATCCCTGTTTTTTACAAATGAGGCACAGAAAAATTAGCTAACTTCCACAATTCACAGGGTTAATAATAACTGAGCTGGTATTTAAACTATCGGAGTGTCACAGCATACCCTGTTATTTATTTTTTTAATTGTTTATTGGTACATTTTAGGTACACATATTGATCACATTTATCATAGGAAACTTATACCTGTCCATGGTATAACTTCATCCTTTTTTCCCCTTCTTACCCTTTCTTCAATCCCTCTTCCCTTCTTTATTTACAGAAGCTTTGTTTTCATTTTTTCCTTTTCTCATTTTTTTATTTATCCTTCTTTCTCTCCCTTGTTCCTTTCTCATTTGAACATTTTCTTCCTATTTTGCAATATCCATTATATATTTTTGTTCTTATTTACACTTTTGGTTTCTCACACCAGAGAAACAATGTGGTATTTACACATGTCCAATTTATTTCACTTTAGAGAATGGTCTCAAAGTGCATCCATTTATCTAGAAATATCTTGTTTATCTTTTAGAGTAATAATTCATTGTATTTAAAAAACTACCTTCAAAAAACAAACAAATCACATCTTTATCCATCAGTTGATGGGCATTTGTTGGTTTTGAAGCAGGATCTCACTATGTACTTTTGACTGACCTTGAACTCACTATGTAGTCTGGGTTGGCCTTGAACTAGAAATGATCCTCTTGTCTCAGCTTCCTAGTGCTAGGATTACAGCCATGCAGCACCGTGCCCAAGCATAGCCTATCCTCTTAACCCACTATACTGTACTTTTATATTTATAAAATCAAATTTGTCAAATTACCTATTATTTTGCACAAGTAGATATTTTTATTTTAAAAATCCTACCTTTTAAAAAGAAGTCCTATTTATATGTTCTACTTTTCTGTGTTTCTAGGCAATTTTTGTTTTAATTATTGTGGATCCTAATTGAAAATAAATGATTTTTATTGTATAGCATGAGACTGATAGAGGCTCCAATAGTTTTTAGATTATTTGTCACTCTGAACTGTTTGTTTTCATTTTTTTAAAAAAAATAGTTTGTGACAAAAGTTGTTTTCCAGTTATGTCATTAACACCCACATCATTTAATTCAGTTGATAAGTTTGGGGTAGCCTGATAATGAAATGTTGATTTACATTGTGTAACAACCTCCATAAAAGTATCCTCCTAACTCTGCTTCTGTAAACTACCTAAAGTCTGGGTATCCTCAGGAGCATGGCTGAAACCAGCTCTTTCTATCCAGATTTTCTGTTGTTGTATATATTTGTTCATATCTTCATTATTCATTTGTCTGGAAAATTTTCTTGGGTATTTTGTCTTGAAAAACATTTAAAAAGTCTTTTGTTTGTTGTTTTGTTTTTGAGATAGGGTCTTGTGATATAGAGGGCAGGCTGGCTTTGAACTTGCTTATGTAACACAGGTTGGTCTTGAACTCACTTTGATCCTCCTGCCTCAGCCTCCCAGTGTTGGAATTATAGATGTGTGCCACTACATCCAGCTAAAATGTCTTAAAATGTGTTTTCTCTTCAAAAAACCTCTTTTCTTTTATTTTTCTGAGGGCTGGCCAAATAGTTCAGTGGATTAAAGGGCCTGCAAGCAGGTGCAGGCAGACCCAGGTCATGCTGGCCCCACCCCCGGGGCGCCCTGAGACAGCAGTTGAGACTGGGCGTGGTGGTGTGCACCTGTAGTCCCAGCTCTTGGGAGGCTGTGAACAGGAGGATCACTATGAATCCAATCTAGTAGTGAGACCCTGAACACCCTGTAGACCCTTACAAAAAAGAAAAAAAGCCTCTTTTCAATTAATCATTATTTTTGCTTCTAATTTGAATCCCCCCCCCCCAGGGGAGAGGTGTAGTATATGACTGTTAAATGTAGGAAATGTTAGTTTTTTATAGTGTAGTTCTCTGAAAAACTTGGACCCAAAGTTGGAGTTCTGGAGATTTTAAATTCCAGAACCTCAGGGTCAGATGGAAAGTCACTAGAAACCCTTGCATTGACTATTTTGTGATCACAACTGGAAAGTGCAGAATCCTGGAAAAGGTGGCCTCTCTGAATTCATGTCATTTTTTAAAAGGAGAAAGTAACATGAAAGGACCTAAAACTTGATAGTGTAAGATCAGGGCAAAAAAAAAGAAAGGATGAATACTAGAATTCAGAATACAAGATATATTAAAAAGATGAGATACTAATTGCCGATTCATTTTTGGTAGTATAATCATTTAAAAAATAAATTAGACTTAAGAGAAAAGGAAAAAAAAAATCCCAAGGCTATCCAAATTGTTGGCTGACCATCCTTTGTTCCTGATAAACTTGAATATATCTTACTGCTTTATTCCTAGTTCTTTGTGAAGACTTTTTACAGTCTTTGTAAAGGAACTTGAGCCAACCCCAAGGACTCCCACATATAATCCCGTCTATTTGGGAAGCTGAGACAGGAGGATTGGATTTTTAGGCCAGTCTGGGAAACTAAAGAACTCATTTTGAAAAGATTTTTTTTTTTTTTGAGAGGAACTTGAATAAACTTGTTACAATTTGCTATGTTTATTAATATGAGTCTTGTGAGTTTCTTGAGATACATGGTCATTTTTAATCTTGAAATAAATATTGTTGCTGTTGTGATTACTGTGAATTAAATGTATTTTCTCTTTTAACGTCCCCATCTGCGGTGAAACCTTTAGCTTTCTGGTTAGATGTGGTAATGGTGGCTTCTCTTTGTGTTCTCCACACAGCAGTGACCTCACGGTGGGAGAATGTAAGCTGTACAAGTGCACACCGTTCTGTTAGTATTTAGCCAAATTCAGCAATTTCTTCTGAAGCACTTTTCTTATAAACCCAGTTAATTTAAAAATGCTAAATTAAAATTTTAAAACTGATTTAAAATTTATGAAGTAGGATAAACGCTTGCTAAATGAAGTCATTTTTTAGGTACAATAGATACAAGAAACTTTGTAACTGTCTAGTTTAATAAGATTTAGTACATGGAAAAGTAGAAACAAGGTGATACTCAAGTGCTGAACTTTATGGTATATAAGATGATTGAATATCCTTGAGTATCCTTAGTTTTGTGAACATTAAAACTAATATGTAATATCATAATCAGATAATAAGAGAATAGCAATAGTTTTGAAAACAGAGAAATCATTTGACTTCTCTAAAATTTTCAGGGAAGGGATGAAGAAGGCAATAGGATTAGCAGAAGGCTTTGGAGGTTGTGGGGAGAGGGATAAGTGCATAATCTATGGATGAAGGAGGAGGTGAGCATAATAGGAAGATTCTTTTAGAGCAGGGCTGTGCCCCACCTCTCTACCCAGCTGCAGATTGGACTCAGGACCTTCACTCTAAGCTACATCCCCAACCCTTTGTTTAGTTTTCATTTTGAGACAGGGTACTAAATTGCCAGGGGCGACTTGAATTAGTAATCCTTTTACCTTGCCTCTGGAGTGCTGGGATTACAAGCATACATTTAGGGCTACAGGATCATCTTTAAGTTATGCAGTGTAAGACAGTGAAATTCAGACTTAGAAATGTTGATTTGGTAGGGTAGACAGGATCGAGTTGATAGGTTATTACTGATGAGCCTTGAGAGTTATGGGAGTTAAATAGTATTATAGGAATGCATGTAGGTTGGTTCAGATATTCCCGTTGCCCTTTCTTTTTTGTTGTTTGTTTATTGTATGTGTTTGGTACAGGGTCTCACTACGAAGCTCGGACTCGTAGTGACCTTCCTGTTTTCAGCCTCCACGGTGCTAGGATTACAGGTGTGCACCACCATGGCCAGTCTCAGTGTCGGACTCAGTGCACCCGGGGGCGGGGCCAGTGTGGCATGTGGTGCTGGGGATTGAACCCTAGTACCTGTGCTTACATAAGCAGGCGCTTAGTCCACTGAGTATCTTGCTGGCCCTCTTGCTCTATCTTTCTTGCAACCAATCTCAATATTTAGCTTACAATCTTGAGATTTATAAACTAGTTAAAGATACTCCTATAGCCATGATTCAAAGCAAAGCCAAACAGCCAATAGTCAAATTTCACTGTGGTAATGAAATTAAAATTTGTACTGGTACCTGGTACCTTAGTTCTACCAGTTGAAGTAATGTGATTGGAATAGTCTGTTCAGTGTACCACACATGGTTAATAAACTCTTGAAATTCAAAGCATTCAAGATGATGCCTGTTGGTTGGCATTTTGACATTTTTTTCATTTTCTCTCTATTGCTTCTCCCTCCCTCCCTTTCTTTATTTCTCTCTCTCTCTCTCCCTCCCTCCCTCTCTCCCTCCCTCCCTCTTTTCCTCTCTCCCTCCCTCCCCCCTTTCCTCTGTGTGTGAGTGTGTGTATATGTGTGTCTGTCTCTGTCTCTGTCTCTGTCTCTGTCTCTGTCTCTGTCTCTGTCTCTGTCAGAGATAGGGTCTTGTTGTATTTTCCAGGCTAGCCTGCAACTTCTAAGCTCAAGCAATTCTTTTGACTCAGCTTCCTGGGTAACTGGGATCACAGGCATGCAGCCCTTTGCCCAGCTTTAATTGGTTGACTCTTTTGTAGTGTGTAAGGTAGATAATACTGTTTATAAATGACAGTTTTGTTTCTTTTTCTCACCTTATTAGTATGGCTAAGTCTTCTCACATTGGATGTTGCATTATGATGTATCATACCACCCCAGAAACTTAGTAGTGTAACCAGTTCTGTTCCACTGGGTTGTTGTCCTGAGGGCAATGGAAGAATGTAGTAGACAGGACAGCAGTGGAAGAACCAGCTATAGCTTGTTAGAAGGAAAAAAAGGAAAGCTCTCACTAGTCAAGGCCCGTTTCAAGGGAAGACACATCAGAGGCATCTAAATCTAAAAGCTTTCATGCAGTCTTTGGTGACTGACAGTAGCTGGCAGATGTATAAAAATGCAATTGCCACTGTTGCCTGGCTTTTGAAGTCTGGAGTGCAGACATCATTATTTTTTTGTTTGTTTTTTGCACTCCAGTTTTCTAAGGCTTATCTCAGTTTATCCAGGTCTTGGCCTTCAGTTTATTCAGGCTCTTGCCCTTTGTCCCTCTATCTCCTGGTCTCAGTAGTTTAGAACAACACTTTATTATCCCTGGGGTCTCCCAGTTCTGCAGGTGACTTGCATTTAGCTGGATGTTTTCAATAGCCTCTCGTGCAGTTGGAGTCAGAGCTGTAATCAGCCAGACACTCACATGTTTGGTGGCTTAGCTGCAGTGGTGAGAGCGGAGGCGGCTGGCAGGGCATCCATCTGTCGCTTTCGAAATGTTTCCAGGCACTCTCTCCACATGGCTAGCTTGAGCTTCCTTACATATGGCATTCTCAGGGTAGTCAGATTTCTTAAATAAGATATTTTTCCCCTCAGAGTGAGTAGTCAGAGAGGAAAAGTAGGAGTTTCCAGGACGTTGAAGCACTGTGCCTAAAGTATCAATTACACAGTCTTAATTAAGCTTGAACTATTCTTATATTCTTGGGATAAATTTTATTTGCTTATGATTTTCTTTTTTCTTTCTGTTATAACTCTGGGTTAGATCTGCTGATATATTTAGTATTTTGCAGATCTTTATAAGTAACACTGGCTTGTAGTTTTATTTTTGTGTATCCTTCTTGTCCAAATGAAAACTGGTAAGGGTTGTACTAGTGAGAAATGAATTAAGAAGCTCTCTGTATTTTTCTATGATTGAAAATAATTTAAAATTAAGTGGTATATCTCACTGATTATCCTAGTCCATTTTGTGCTGTTGTAATAATTCCTGAGACATACTGAAATCTGAGTATTTCCCCCATAGCTCCTTAAAGTACATGTCTTTTTCACATGCAAAATGCACTTATCCCTTACCAATATCCTCCAAAGACTTAACTCATCCCAGCATCAACTCAAAAATCCAAAGTCTCATCTAAATCAGATGTGGGTAAGACTCAAGATATGATTCATTCTCAGACAAACCTCTTTCTAGGTGTCAGTTTATGAAATGTGCCAAATTATGTTTTTTTTTTAATTTAATTTTTTTTTTTTTAATAATAAAGGGGCCAGGGAGATGGCTCAGTAGAATCAGTGCTTGCCTGGTGAGTACAAGGGCCTGAGCTCAATCCCCGTTCTTCCCCCCTCCCTAAAAAAAAAAGAAGGCCGGGAGATAGCTCAGTAGAATAAGTGCTTATGTGGCAAGTGCAGGGTCCTGAGCTCAATCCCCAGTACTGCCAATAAAAAAATAAAATAAAATAAAATAAAATGGTGGGGCAACCATAGGTAAGACATTCTTGTTCCAGAAGAAACAAGTAGGAAAGAAGAAAGGAGCAAGCCTAAAACAGAGCAGGGTGAACAGTTCATAGAACTAACTCCCTCTGTCCTTGTTTAGACAGAGTCTTGCTATATAATTCAGGCTGGCCTTGAGGTTTTAGTGATCCTCTAAGCCTCCCTGGTGCTGAGATTACAGGCATATGCCACCATACCCAGTTTATAGAACTAAATTTTAAGACTGGAGAATAATCTTCAACTAAATGTAGACATCTTGGGGTGGAGGTTGGGCCCCCAGGGTCTCAGGTAGCCCTGCCTCTAAGGCTTCACCAGCTTCAGCTTATGGAGCAAGTCTCACAGTTTGGAGTTCTGTGCCAGCAGCTTTGCTTGGCTGATACTGCACACTAGCAGCTCCATAGTCCTGAAGTCCTTGAGCATGGCCTAACCCAGTGCCTCCAATAGACATGACATCAGTGGAGACCTTAGAAATGCCTTTGAAGTCTTTCTCCCATTGTCTTTGTGGATAGCACGTAGCTTCCATCTGTCCACACTAATCTCCTTGTGCAGTAGTTGCTTGACTACACTCTAGGTATTCTGTCATTCATATATATTCAGCCTGAGGGCTTTCCAGTCCCCTAAATTTTTATGTTTTGCTTTGCTTTTATGGAATGAGAAATTCCAATTTTTAAATTGTCTCTCTTCCTTTGCATTTTACAATACATGGTTTAAAGAAATCACTCAGCATCTTGATTACTTTGTTGTTTTGATAGTTCTTTTACAAGATATTCTAGTTTATTACTCATATTGTTTCTCCTATATTCCCTGATTTCAGTTAGTTGATTCTCTTGAGGTGTGTAAGGTAGTGTGTTGGTTACTTTTTTCTTATTGCTGAGACAAAATACCTGGCACCCAAAGTTAGGGAAAGAAAAGATTGAGCTCGCAGTTTGTGGAGGTTTCAGTCCATATATGTATGGCTCCAAGGCAGAGTGTCTTATAGAAGAGGGCAACAGTTCATGGTGGCAGAAAACAGCAAAAGCAACAAGTGCAAAAAGGGAGGCCCAGAAAGAATGAGCGTCATAGCCTCCCTTACACTGTATGCAGGCTACCTCCCCTTTATCCAGGGCAGGTAAAGCACTCATACCCATAATCCCAGCATTGGACCATGAATTAGTCATAAACTCTAGAATCTGCCCCCATGACTGCATGAGGCTTTTGGGGGGGGGGG
>NDGN011549646.1:0-10481 GCA_002564285.1 Tympanoctomys barrerae | reverse complement strand
TTTTTTTTTTGCAGAACTAGGGATTGAACTCAGGCCCTTGCACTTGCCAGGGAAGTGCTTATTACACTGAGCCATCTCCCTGGCCCTCAAGTTCCTTTTTTTAATGGTAATGGAAACTGAACTCATGACCTCACTTTGCCAGGCAGGTGCTGTGCTGCTGAGCTATTCCCCCTGCCCTAGCAAGTTCCTTTTCTTTATTACATCGTAATAGGAAAATTATTTTATCTTTATTGTGGATAACAATTATGCATATAATTATGATTATAAGATGCAAAACCAGCTCTTAAGCAATTTAAAACCTTTCAAATCTGAATTTAACTGAATTTAGCCACCAGAATTTTCAGATTTAATGGTAGTTGCTACTTCAGTGGTTTGGTCCATTATTGTGATAGTGCAGGCATCATAATTATTTTGATAACCATACTGTAGAGTCTGCTGTCATCAGAATCTAAATTCATTCCTTGGTACAATGCTTCTGTTAGTCCATTAAAGTGTATAGCTTAAAGTGTTACTTCTGCTAATATAAAAAACAAAGGTATCTTGGAAAATACAGAGATTCCATTTCACTTCTTGAATTGATGCTAGCTCCAGTTGACTTATAGACCAACCACATCATAGTTACCTGGGAGATTCTCAACTATATGTACTCTTAGACTGCAGTACACGGCTGTTAGGACCAATGCATGAAGTTTAACCTTGGGTGTTGTGCTTTTTAGACAATCACACAGATGATGCTTCCATGGTTCTACATCTCTTATTTATGTAGTTGGTACAGGGTCTGCAGGGCCTTAAAACACAGAATGGACTCATAGTGACCCTCCTGTTTACAGCTTCCCAAGTGCTAGGGTTACAGGTGTGTGCCACTTTTCTGTTTCTGTCTCTTGGTTCTCCCTGCATCTTCTTCAGTATCATTGTCTGGGTTGTCATCTTTTTCTATGACCTGCAACTATGGAGTGTTTAGTCTTCAGCTATCTTCCTCCCTCTCTGATCTCATCTAGTTCCAGAGATTTTCATGTTATTAATAACTCCTAGATCTTTTCCACTATCTCATGCATATTTCCAGAAAATGAGATTTATGTGTCTAATTTCTTATCTAACAACTCTGCTTGGGTTTCTAACAAGAATCTAAGTATTGGTATCTTCAGAATTTGACTTCTAATATTAGTTGCCTGCCCCATTTCCAAGAAAACTTTAGCATAGATTTTGCCATCTCTAATATAAATTAGTCTTCCTGATCACTTTATGAAAGTAGTGCCTCTTTAGATTCTTTATTTTCACACTCAACCTACAATCTATCAGGAAATTCTGTCATTTCTATTCTAAATCCTCCAGAATCAAGCCACTTTTCCCTATCTCCTTTCTACACTCCTGTCCCAGACCAGCAGCATCTCATAAACAGGTTCATATGAAAGCTTGCTACTGGCACCAGTTTCCCTGCCTCAAGCAGTTACACTCCACAGAGAGGAACCCTTCTGTAAGTCAGAAGATACCTCTGTATTCCAAACTCTTGCCCTGATTCTATGTCCCTTAGAATGAAAGGCCTAAATTTATTGTATGCGCTGTGACCTCTGATCCTTTATCTAAATTTATTCTTTCTACTATCTTCGTTGTTGTTACTTATTATTATTATTTTGAATACTCAAGATTGAATCCAAGGCCTTCATACTGAGCTATATCCATGCATCTTCAGCCTGTCTTAACTTCTGTCCTTCTTTCCCTTTTTCCTTCTTTTTTATCTCCCTCTCTTTCCCCCCTTTCCTTCCTATCTCTCTTTATTTTCTTTCTCTCTCTCTTTTTATTTTTTGAGACAGAGTCATACTAATTTGCTTAATTTCCCCAAACTGTATTTGAAATTGTGATTTTCCTGCCAGGTCTCCCTTACATTGTTACACAACAGAATATTGTCTTGCTTTAATTCAGCCACACTGGTCTCCCTATCGGTATCTCAAGATACCAGGTACGAGACCGCCTTGGAAACTCCACTGCATCATCTTGCTTGTATAGACATGCCTAAATCCCTCCTGTCCTTCAGATGAGGAGCATGTACTGAAGACCTGCTCTTTTGTTTGTTAAATATTTCCAGCCAAGTCAGAATTCTTGAGGCTACGTGTTTTTGTGCATAAAAACTTACGTGTTAAATGAAGTACCTTGATATATACAATGTGTCCTACAAATACATAAATACTGTCTAAATTAATTATAGCTTGGGAATTGACGTGTGAATAATATTATGCCATGAAAAGAGCAGGTGTGAGGTAAGCTGCAACGCAATTCCAAAAACCTGGTTCTAGTAATTCACATATATGTATCTGTCTTTGAATGCCCATACTGGTCAAACCAAAATTTTAGTAAATTATTTAGATATACACATTTTTCAGAAGGTTGTGACTTTATATGTTTAATTTTCATAGAAAAATGTTTAGTTAACATATACGCACTGACACTTTTAGTTTCTTTAAAAGCAATAGGAGAAAAGGCAAGTCACAGGAATGACTGGGCAAGAGGAGCATCAATAACTCAGTGCGATGAAAGTGAGAGGAGAGAGCTAGGAGCACTGAACGCTGCAGAGATGCAGCGCAGGCTTTGCCTGTGCTCTTTGGAAGTCCACAGCGTTGGTAAACCGAAACAGTCTACTTTTCAGCACTGGAAGAATCGGTTGTGCCAGCAATATGGACAACTTCAGATAATTTTTACTGGTGAGGTGATAACAAGTTTTTGTTGGTTACTGGGCAACTGAAGCATCGTCTCTAGAGATGAATTTTCTTATCAAGGAACTTTGGACAACTGGAAGCAGAATGAACACTCCTCCCTTACAGGGTGGTAGGAAATTGACTCCCTACTATGCAACATAAATGTTTACATTTAAAATAATTTATGTTTTACATCACTAGTTTTACAAATAGAATAACTGGAATATCCCTTACTAGCTCCTGGAATTGCTCACATTCCTTAGTTCCTACGCCCTTTCCTCTGTGTTTCAATCCAGCAAACAACATGAGCTATTTCTATGCTTTCTTCCATCACTCATCCATCTCCCGATTCATTCTTCTATTGTTAAAGAACCATTTCAGTTACATTGGGACCATCTGGACAATAAAGGTGCATTATTAATAACCAGTAAGAAGACAACAATATGCAATGTATTAATTATTGAAACTGTACTACTAACTGGTTTTGAAACTGTCTCATTGCTATTTGTTTATCAATAAAATTATTGTTTTAAAAAGAAAAAATATAAAGGCAAATTATTTTATTTTTCAGTTAACTAGCAAGCTTAGTGCATGTATAAGCTAATTCTCCTCCAGTATGTCCACTCACATAAGATTACTAACACAGAGGAACAGCCTACATGGCAGCCAAAATGGGACACAATTCTTCAATTATTTTTCAGATATGACTATAGTTTGGCAATTAGAAGTCATTCGTAGGAAAACATATAAAGGATTTCTCACTCACACTATGTGCATTTATTTTCCAGTAAAACATAAATTGTCCATTTGAATGACACAGTTGAGGACAAGGACATTGCTTATTCAAAGTCTTTCTTCCATGGAAAACACATCACCAACCATGACCATAACCCAAGTGTTTGTCAACATTCATATATTTTCGAGGAATACATTCTTCTTTCAAAACTGTTGTGCTTTGTCATCACAGATGTTTGTTCAATAATTGGAGAAAGAAGGGGAATAAAAATTTTTGCAGCAACGATATTAAGAAATGAGATTCAAATCAAGCTCCCTGAGTTTGAGTCCCATCTATTTGGGAACGCTCTCTGCATGTCTGATCCTGAGGGACTTTCACTAAATCTTTACACTTTACTGGAGGGCAGTTTAAATACTGGATCTCAAAAACATGATGGGATAAGTTTTAATATTTCATAATACAATTTTACTAAGATAAACACATTAATATATCCAATATCATCAAATCATATAGTTTATGTAGTAGAATAAAAGAAGTCAAAATAAAAATATCACAGTGAAGCCTTAATTCTATTTGTAAGGTTAATTCCTTTTTGTCATGAAACCCCACACACATTCTATGGTCTATGAATAAGGATGTATACAGTCTTTCAGGGTCATTATTCTGCCCATCAGATATAATAATGGCTTAATTAATATTATAACTTGAAAAAAATCTCTTTTTAAAACATTATTTAATTCAATCAGGAGAATGTAGACATCAGATTGAGTTTGAAAAGAGTAAAGCAATCACAATTTTAATCAGCTAATACCAGAAAACACAGTCTGATAGCATGTCCATAAAAGTATGATATGAGCCTGACTTTTTTTCTCTTTTGAATTCTTATTTCTTTAAATCTAAGAAAGAGTATCTTAACAAGTAACTTGACAAAATTATCTCAGTGGTAGAGGTAGTGCTGGATCCAAGGCGATTTAAAATATGTTACATGCAGATATTTAACTAAAACAGCATGAGGTTGTGTTTTGCAGGTACAGATTCAATGTCTACCTACCAAACTGACGAAGGTCCAAGCACAGATTTGCCCCCTCCACCAGGGTAGTATTCCGGCAGAGGGTCCACACATTGAAGTACATGTAAACGGGCAGGGAAGTGAAGGCTGTGACCCCCAGCCAGGCCAGCATGAAAAGGTAGGTCAGCATGATGAACTGCACAGACAGAAAATGGGGAGAGAAAAACATCATCCACTAGAAAAGAGATTTTTTGATCCATCAGCAAAACTCAATCCTGTTGGTAAGGCTTTTAGGGTCATGGTACATAACTGGTTAGCACAGCACCCTTAAGAACTGCAATATAAAGTCAAGAAATGACAGAGTGGAAACACCTATCAGAAAATCTCATCTTGACAGAAATTGCGGAGTACCTATATTAATTTTTGGACTTAAAAATCTCACTTTTTTTTTTGAACTAGAGCTCAAACTCAGACTTTGCACTTATCAGGCAGGAGCTTTTCCCACTGAGCTATTGCCCCAGGAGTCTCCATATTTTTTGAAAGTTTAGAAAACAGTAGCTAATACCATTTGGAAAATGGAACTTAGAGTAGATACTGGAAAATGCTACATTCTATTGGAAAAAATACTTAAGTGAGTAAGACTATTGTGAATAATTTTATGTTAGTAATACTTCCTCCTTGTTTAACAGATAAAAAGAATAAAAGTATTCCATGTAGCAATACATACACTGGGTCTTAAGAACACACTTGGTTGTGTGCAGCAAGCATTTTGTTTGTCTGTACCAACCACACTGCCCAAGACGACACTTTTTCTTGTGCATTCTCTCTTATTTCTCCTTCCTGGAATGAAGCAGATGAAGCCCATTCACAAGTGACATTCACTGAGAAATGGGAAGCCGGTTCAGAATGACTCCTTTCTCAAAGCTTTCCTCATGCCATAATTTCTTCAGCAGCCAGTCACAATGAGGAAGACCTGCTAGACCCTCAGTATGGATAAGCAGGCCACAAGTGACAATACCCACTCACCGTTACTAAGCTACATTCTGTGATGTACGCAATTCTCATATTGTATCACACGATTCTAATATGTAAAGATAAAGTGCTACTTATTCACTTAATAAGCATTGATACGTCACTTCCTATAACGCTTGCCTAAATGTATACTTAAAAAGGTCTAATACCCACCTAAGACACAGTTTTTAAGCTGTCTGGTGTAGGCTATTCTTCAGCGCTCTATTCGTGCCTTTGCAAAATGGTAATGACTAAATTGACCTTTCACACTGCAATGAAGCTTAAGCAAAATAATGAATTTTTAAAAACCATTTCGCATAGAAACCTGCTTTGGCAAAATACTAGGTGTTTTCATTTTAGATAGATTTATTTTCATGTTGGGAGAAAATTGGATAAGGAGAAGCTCTTGTGTTTGGAAAATTTATTCAAATTATGCTCTCTCTCAAGATGAAAGAATTCAGAAAGTCTTAGAATATAGCACATGTGAAGAAATTCTCTGAACTCCTTTGGGAGAAATGTTTCTTTTATTAATATTTTCGGTTCTTGGAATTGCACATCTCATGGATAACGCATGGGTTGAAGAACAGGGTCATAATGTGGCACCTAAAACACTGTCTTGGAGAAGGCAGGCCAGCTCTGAAGCCCATGGGGTAGTAGTCAGCGCGTCAGGATCCAGCCTCGCTATCCTCTATCCAAGTGCTAACCAGGCCCAACCCTGCTTAGCTTCCGAGATCAGATGAGGTCAGGCGCACTCAGGGTCGTAGGGCCAGAGACAGCCAGCCTCTCTATCTCATTCTTTTTCTGCTTCTTCTGAAGGTGTAGCCCACCGTGCAATAGGACTTCTGTGCCAGCAGATTTAGACTTAGTTGTAACACTGAACAGTGTGGGAAGTACCTCACAAGAAAAGACATACGACTCTTCAAACCAGACTACTGACGCATGGTTTCTTTTTGCTGTAAGTGCTAATGTTTTAGCAGATTAATAAAGCCAGAAGTTATAGAATAAATCAATGCAGGGAGAAAATACTTTCTTTGGAGTTAATGTATAAGATTTGTGCCAAAGAAAATTTTTAAGAAAGACTTTGCTTCTGAATTTTTGGTAAGAATCTGTTCTATTTCAGGGAAAAGAAGTTCATAGACATGAAAGTATGTAAGGTAAAAAAGGGGAAATGTAATTCCATCTTCTTGTTTGCTATTTTATAGTCAGATATTTATAGAAGTGAAGGCTGTTCAAATAAATCATGCACAGTTCTAGTTAGAAACTTTGCAATAAGTAAAACATTTCAAAATTATAAAGCTATTCTAACAATGTATTGCTAGTTATATCATAGTTGCATATTTTGTCATATTAGTATCAATAAATTACTCGATTAGAAAACCTTTAAGGATATAATGTTTTTCTGATTTTGACACATTTAAAATTTTTAATTAATTAATTAACCTATTACCGGGTCTCACTACACAGTTCAGACTCCTTATGCCTTCCCAGCACTGGGATTACAGGCATGCACCACCATGCCCGGTTGCAGGGTCAGCACTGTGTGCCTGGGGTCCACAGCCCCTTGAAAAAAATTTGTACATAAAAAATTATCTACAGGTTACTACTCTCTAGAGTGAATACTTCTGAAGTTGAACTCTGGAATATTTGGAAAAGAATAAACTGGGAAGAAATCTTGAAAGTATTGTTGGACTTGAAATCAGATGACATGGACAGAATTTTATGGCATACGATTTAATCCCTCTTAGCCACTTCCATCATGTATAATCTGAACGCCAGGAAACCTCTCTCACATAGCTGTGCTGAAAACAAAATAACCATCTTATCTAAATCCGCTGACTGGTAAGCATGATGTATAGTAAGCACAATGCAAGAAGGTTGTTCGATGGAATGCAAATTAATTATTGTGTACTTTGGAAAGATATAAGGACACAAAAGAAAGTGTTTTCTGTGTCATGGGGAGTTCATTACTTTGAATCCACTGGATTAGTTTGTGGTAGCTCCAGGAAGGAAGCACAGGATTCCTGAAGTTATAAGTAGCCTCGTTGGCTTACCCATTCTTTGCAGTCACTCCTACGCAATAAGATACTATTTGGTCCTGACTCAGAAAAAAGCATGAGTAAAACTTTCCCAATTTGAATTCTTCAATTAACTGAATGATATTAGATATTAAATTTATTATAAAATAGTATGGATAGGTGCCAAATACTTGTTTAAATATTGTTTAATATTCACAATCTTCCATTCTCATATGAATAATATCAAAATATCAATTTTTATCATGATTTTATCAGAATATGCAGGCTAAAACAAGAAACCTGAAAGTTATTCTTCTTGTATTTTACTTAATATAAATGCACTGAGCACTTATTATATATTAGCATTGAAATAAAATTATTGCTAGGAGTTTTTTTTTTTTTTTTGTAATTTAAAAGTGAATAAAATAACATGGAGATAGCTCAACAATGTAAGTACCTGCCTGACAAGCACAAGGACCAGGGCCCGATCCCCAGCCTGGGATCCGCAGGTGCGCCAAGCAGGCCCTGAAATCTGGTGTGGTGGCCAATGCCTATAATCCCAGTCCTGGGGAAGCTGAGACAGAAGGATCACTAGGAGTCTTAACTATGTAAAGAGACCCTGCATCTATCTACCTATCTGTCTGTCTGTCTGTCTGTCTGTCTGTCTGTCTGTCTGTCTGTCAGCCTACCTGGAGCCCACCCCATGCTGTCTTTATGCCTGGCCATGCAGTCTCTCCCTTTATGTGTTTTTACCCTAGCATGCAAGTATGATGCTTCTTTTTAGCCTTCAAAAATTCTACACTGAAAGCAAATAAACCTATTTTCTTTATAAGTTTGTGCAGTCTTAGGTATTTTATTATCATAATAAAATTTGAACTAACGCTTTTCCCCATTAACAAGTGTATTATTTTCAATTCTTCAAGCTGAAAGTTGAACAATTGATAAAGAAGGAAAAAATAATTAAATAAAACTGCTTTAGAAAGCTTCTATTCGAGTTGGAGATAAAACAATGACAGACAAATGGAACATGTATCTTAATAAGTGACTAAAGAACAGTTCACAATATTCTCAGGTTTATTCCACCGAGTCACAGGGCACAGTGGGGTCTTGGCGAGAGGACACCGTCAGGGACCCCAGCCACGCACACACCACCTCCCTCTGGTTTCCCCACTGGAGCTTTGCTTTCTTTGCCATGTACGGCATATTTGTCTAACAGGTAGGAAGAGAAAAACAACAAGAAGAGGAGGCTCGAGTCAAATCTATCAGGGTGACTTAAAAATAGGGCAATCAAAATGGCTGTGAGAAAAAAAGGGTCATATTAAAACTGAGTTGACGCTTCCTTGGCAAGTGCAAGGGACTGAGATCAACCCCCAGTTCCACCAAAGGAAAAAAAAAACCTGAGTTGAAAATTGACATGATCTAATTAGAATATAGTTTATTTCCCAAAAAAATATTGTCTGTGCACTTGGGCTATGACTATATATACATATATTGTGTGTGTGTGTGTGTGTGTGTGTGTGTGTAGGTATATATAATTAAGTAGTACTATCAAAAGAGATGGAGTAAAATTTAGGAATTTTTCCCTACTTCAAGTACTTTTCCTCTTCAGTCTAGCCTTCACTTGTTCTCCAAGCTATCTGTCTACAATGTAAAATGGGTGCAGTGCCAGAACACACGGTCCTTGCTAGTACAGCCACTTTAGAAAAGTGGGGCCACTTTTTAGAACTCTAAGGAAGCTCTGGCCATATGGCCCAGCAGCTGTGCTCCCTGGTGTTCATCCAAATGAACTGAAGCCTGTGAGCACCTTTCTGCTCCTGGCTTTAGAGAATTCATGTTAAATTCAACACATACCGGACAAATTGCAACACTTGCTTTGTGTGTATCTGATTGCCTTTATCACAATGTCTTCCATTTCTGCGTTGCAGCAAATAGGATACTATCTCATGTAGCATTCCAGTGCATGGTTTCATTACGCTGTCATCCACTGTGGATAAGACATTTATGCTGACCCTGCAGCTTGACTCTTGTGGAGAATCTGTCTGTCAATGAACGTGGAAATGCCTATATCTCCTGTACATACTGATTTCACATCTCTTAGGTAAATGTACAAAAGTGAGATTTTTGGATCATCTGATTATCCTATTTTTAGTATTTATTTACTTATTTATTTACTTGCTACAGGGTCTCACTATGCAATGTGGACTCATAGTGATCCTCCTGCCTCAGCTTCTCCAGTGCTGGGATTATGGGCATGTGCCACCTCGGTAGCCAGTGCACCTGGGTTCCAGGGCTGGCACAACATTCGGTACCAGGGATGGAACCTGGGTCCTCGTGCTTACCAGGCAGGCACTGAGACCACTGAGCCATCTGCACAGCCCTATTTTTAGTTTTTTGAAGAAATTCCATACAGTTTTCCATATCAGCTCTACTAGTTATACTCAGTACAAATATATGCATTTTTACAGGGGTAAAAGCATACAAATTTCCCGGTCCACCTTGCAGGCCCTGGAACTGGGAATGGTGGCTCATGCCTGTAATCCCATCACTCAGGAGACTGAGACAGGAAGATCGCTGGAAGTTCAAGATCAGCCTGCAGGCCACAAAAGTAGCACAAGGCCAACCCGAACTCATACTGAGACCCTGTCTCACAAAAAAAAAATTAAAAATAAAAAGTAAGTTTTAGAAAAAGCACACATTTATCAACAAGGAGAATCATGGGAGACATCAAAGGATGGTTTTTTTGTTATTGTTGTTTTGTTTTATTTTGTTTTTGTTTTTGTTTTTGCCCAAAGATCTTTTTTTCAGGCTTTGTCTTTTTTTCCCCCATAATTTTATTGATAAACAAATAGCAATGAGTTTCAAACCACAGTTTCAAATCAAATAGATAGGACAGCTTCAATAATTAACAAACTGCATACATTCTTCCTAGTGGTTAATTGCTGTACAAGATGCGGATGTGATATTATATTTACAAACACCATTAGAACAAATCCCTCTATTCATTAAGAGAATGTAACTAT
>NDGN011549640.1:1120-11610 GCA_002564285.1 Tympanoctomys barrerae | reverse complement strand
GACACAAAATTATGTAATTTTAATTTTGATCATACACAGAAGCAGCTATGAGAAATATAAGAAAGCATAAAGAAAAGTTTTATTAACAACACTCTAATCAGCTCCAGCTTAAAAAGAAATACCCCAAGATGTTTGACAATAAAAATAGTGTAGCAGTGGTGGGAGAATATAGTTTTTAATAGAATAAGCAAGCTTCTGATCACTTTACATTTTATAATTGATGGATTTCATGCCTAACAATACATTTGCAGAATAAACAAAATATTTGTTCCCTGAAGGAAGAGGAGTACTATCCATGAGTGCTTGGCCCATGTCTGATATGAAAAGAAGCAAACAGTCAAAACACCGGCAAAACACCTGAACTGACAGTGTTCTTCAGTGTGTAATCCCTTCAGTGTTTAAAATCTGCCTTGTAATCCTGTCAGATACTATCAACCTAAACCAAAGCAAACAAAGCATAAATCTTCTCATTCTAAGACCGTGGGAAGTAAGTACTTCTTAAATAGTAATGCAGTTTTCTAAATACCATTGTTGTATGTGGCTCCAAAGACGTAACTAGGTTGAACAATACAGCAACATCTGTAGAAGCGAAATGAAACCATCAGTTTATGTCAACAACGCTTGCAACGCCTCTCTCAGCCAGGTGTGCCAATTAATAAGCATTCTGTACCAGGGCGCCCACATCCGAGTCTGAAGCGGTAAAAACAATAATGTCAAAGCAGCTTAGTATGATGAAAGCCATCATGGAGAAAAAGCATATGCTCTCTCACAGTGAGGGGAGGCTCCAGGATGACAAGCGATGGCAGAGAAAGGGCAGAGAAAATCCCCAGGGAAGGAGATTAACAAAATCTAGCACTTAAATGCATGAGAAACAAATTGAGGCCACAGGGGAGTAAGGGGAGAGATGCTACAACTGATCTTTAACTGCTACTATCTCTGGGATTAAGTAGGACTAACAAATCCAAGGACTAGTTCATTAACACTGAGCTATGTGGATATATATATATATATATATATATATATATATATTAAAATTATTTTCACAATGAAACAAAGACAGATTTTCTATATTTACAATTATTACCAAAAATAAAGAAGAATGTTATTTTAACATGAAATGAGTAAGTATTTAATAGAATTTTTATTTAAATTAAAAGCTCTAATGAACTTATAAACACATGAATCAAAACTACATTGGTTTAACCTCCATTAAATCTGCTTTCTGTATGAAAAATTGACAGGGAGTTGATTAATTTGCAGTTAATTTTTCCAGTATTTTAACAGAAAGGGAAAAAAACTAAAACGGTAAAATTTTATTAATTGACAGTTTTATTAACTAGAAGTACTTCAAAGTGTAGTGACAATCGTGGTTAATAAAACTAATAATTTGAAAATTAAATGAGCAGCAGCTGTGTCTGAAGCGGTTTATTTTTACCAGTATGTGTGTAAAGACTATCTTATTACTTTACTTACATTTTTGGTAAGCTTTCTGGAGGTACAGAATGCATGTAACAATATTATAACCTTTTTTGTAAGTGACCACATCAAACAACTAAGGCCCAGAGTAGGACACAATGGAAGTCATATCCCAGAAGCCTGTATCGTGTGTGTCTAGTCCTAAGTCCTTATATAACCCTTGATGTGTCATTTCTCTTGCCTCTGTGACCTGGGTTATTTATTAATGTTTTCACCAAACTGCCTTGTTGTATTTATGTCTGAGATTCTTTTGCTCAGCATGAGTTTGTGAGACGGACTTATATTTTTGTACAGCACAAAACTCTTTTCTGTCTTCTTGCTGTGTAACTAGTATATGGAAACACTAGTTGATTTATCCTTCATTTTGCTGTTCATTAGGGGTTTGATTCCAAGTTTTGATACTGTGATTTATAGATTGTTTGTATGTTTAGTTATAGTACATACTGCCAACAGGCTTATAGACTACAGCCGTCGATGGACACCACTACCAGAGGCTGTCAGTGTGCTGTCACTCCATTTCGGTGCCTACAGTGATACAACAAACATGGTTAACATTTTACTTACCTGATCATGTGGTTCAGAAGCCTTTCACGTGGCTTATGGTAAGACTTTGGAAAGGCTTGGAGACACTAACTACTGAAGTGCTAACGTATTGTGAACTGAACCTCCTGGATTATCCGTGTTGGAGTGCAGAAGACCAAAAGTATCAAAGAAGAGTGGTCAGCAGAGGTCAGGCTCTCAGATTTCAGATAGAAATGAAAACTGTATTGGAAACCAGAACAGAGGCCATGTGAACAGAGGCAAAGAATATATCTTTTTTTAAATCCATCTCCAAAGATTTCTGTGAAGCTCAATTTAAAGGTGAAAGACTAATTGATCTGGCAAAAAGCTACTGCAATACAGTCCATCGTTTGAGCTATGACAGCTGCTCTGCTTGCTGTTTTTAGCCAGGTCTCCAATAAGAATCAGGAAGAAAAAGGAAAGCTAAATAATTTGAAATATTTCCAGATTGGCTAGGAAAAAAAAAATTGTAGAGTGGATGCTCAAGTGGTAGTGGTTGATGGAGTGATTAATATCTTCAAAAATCCTTTCATTTTTCTCTACCATGAGAAAAAGAGAAGGTGACTAGAGGTCATCTCAGGAAATGGCAAGAACCCCACTCACTGTATTAAATGTAGCAAAAGGCAAACTTGTGTGCGAGGAAAGCCAATAGTTTAGTGGAGACCTTCAAATGTGGGAAGTACCAATAATGTGGAACATGCAGCGAGTAGAACTGTATCAAGAGAGGTCAGGTGGGCTTCATCCTGAAAGGACCTGGGGGCTGAGCTGCCCAAACTCTTTGGAGCTTACAATTTACATAATCTGCTCTGAGTTCTGGGCATAAAACTATATAATTTAATGTTTGCAGGTGGGTCTTTGCTTCATTTTGGTCCAGTTCCTTTCTATTCTCTTATTTCTCCGTTTTGGTTTTAAAACATTTACCAAGTACCATTTTATATATGTATGTATGTATGTATGCATGCATGTATGTTGGTATGTATTATGCCAATTCATTTTACAAGTATTTAACGTCCTTTTGATTTTTACAGAGACTCACAGCTAATAATTTAAGTTAGGTAAGGGAAAAGTCTTTGAGGAGACCTTACTTGAACTTTTCAGCAGTGCTACCACTGTTAAGATATCGGCAACAGAGAGCGCAGCTATGGCCTCCAAGGGAATTTCACACTGTGTGCATTTGCTAGCATGTTTATTTGTCATTGTGCTTTAGTATTTGTATCCTACGTGTGCCTTAGCATTAGATAGTGATGCCTTTCTGTTTGTGTGGTTCAATAATTCATTTTCTCAATAATGAATTCTCAAAATACATGTGCAGCACAGGCTCAGAACTGGAATTTTTGGCTACCATTGTACACTTGATCTTAGCCAGAGCCCAAGAAGCCATGATTGTATATATGTTGACATACTCTGTGTAGTACCATATATACACTATGCCTTTTTGCTTTTTGAGCTCACAGATTTACACTAGACTTAAATATCCTTGAGAGAGATTTCACACCTAATTTAGATATTTTTTGTTATTTTTAGCCATGCAGAGATTGGCCATAAATTTTCAAGTATGTTTGAAGAAACATAAATAATTGACAAGATACATCAAATTTATTGCCTGTAAAACAATCGTGAGCTTTATTTTTTAAACAAGAAACACTTTCTCCTAAAATATTCAAGGATTAATAACCATGCATAATTTCTGCTAAAATTTTTTCTATATATACTTGAAGTACATATTTTATGAGTATGATACTGTGTCAAATTATTGAAAATCCTTTTGCAAATGGTTAAATAATAGCGAATAGATTGAGGAGTAGCAGAACTTGATATGTTTTAATTGGGACACAGATATACTGTATGAAGTTTCATGTTCTCAAGTATGAATAATGCTCAGTAAATATATAAGTGTATAAGTGCTGATATAAATATATCAGTGTATAAGTGCTCAGAAAAAGTTATAAAAGCTATTAAAAACATGCAAAATAGAATTTATAAAATAGAGAAGCAAAAACCAGTAATATTTATAGTACCAGAAATATGATGAAGCAAGAAACTTAAATATTAAGTTAATTATATCAACGAATAATTTAGTATTAGCTCAATTTAATACAGAAATCTCAGAGTAAGCCTGGGTATATTTTTAAACTTTTGCTTAGTATGTGTTACTTGTATACATCCTGGGATTCAGTAAGTTGTTTCAATACCTAAACATTGTGTACTCTCGTTTTCTACCCATATCATTCTTATCTTATACAATCACCGTTATAGTGCTATTTTCTCTTTGCTCCATAAACCCAAGAGAATTTGGGGTTGCTTGTTCATTTTTCTTTGGGATATGTCTCTTGACATAATACCCTCCCTTCTTTTTTGCATTTTAGGAAAGGGTCAATAGGGTGTTTAGAATATCACTACTAGATCTGACTCACAGTGATTCTCTTGTTTATAGCCTCCAGAGAGCTGGGATTACAGGCGTGTGCCACCACACCCAGGCTCAGTTGCCCTTTAAGCGCATATCGGGGGCAGGGCTAGCATGGCAGGCCTGGGGATTGAACCCCTGGTCCCTTAGCCTGCTAGCAGATGCTTTAACCTGCTGAGCTATTTGGCCAGCAGTCCTCCCTTAATTTTACTCCTAGCTAAAGGGTTTCATTCTTCTTTGCATTGGTATAATATTTAGTTATGGGTATGAACAACATTTTCTAATTTATTCATCCATTAAAAGGCACTGAGCTTGATTCAATATCTTAAGTGTTGTGAATAGGGACATCATGAACATAGGCAATTAGGTAATTCTTTGGTATGTTGATTTCATTTTCTTTTGTTCGGATATATACCCAGAAGGGTCATAACTCCTCTTGCAGTAGAGTTTTAGATTGTTGAGGAACCTCCTTAATATTTTCCATCAGAACTACACTAATTTACATTCTCCTCAGTGGTGCAGGAGGGTTACTTTTTCTCTACATTCAGTAATTGTTAATTTTTGTTCTTTTTAGGGTACTTGTTTTAAATACAGTAAAATGATATCCCATCAACATTTGATTTGCAATTTCCTGATGGCTAATGAGATTGAGCACTTTTTCTCATACATGTGTTGGACATTCACAAGTTTAAGAAGTGTCTATTTAGATAATTTCTTCATTTTTAATTGGATTAACCTTTTGTTGAGTTTGTTGGCAAATATTTTCTTCCCTTCTGTAGTCTATTTTTCAACACTGTAGAGTTTTCTGTGTCATGCAGAAGCTTTTTAACTTGATGTTATCTCATTTGTCTACTTTGTTTTTTGTTGAGTGTGCTTGTGGGTACTATTCAAAATAATCACTGCCTATCCCAATGTCTTGAAATGTTTCCCCTGAATTTTCTTCCAGTAGTTTCATAGTTTCAGGTCATAAATTTACATCTTCAGTGTATTTTGAGCTCTTCATTCTGTTATGAATTGTAAATATATCCTTCATATGTATATACAGTTGTTATGGTTTATATCAAGATGTACTTCCTAAAGTTTCATGTTCTCATATGTAGGACATTGAGAATGACTGGATCTCAGGTGTGATATCAGATTATGGGAGAGATAATGGAATCCCTCCACTGCTTAGATTAGCATAACTCTGTGTATGGCTGAAAGGATTTACTGAAGACAGAAGACACCCATCACCACCACCACGTCTGACTGGCACCAGCCAATAGGCTTTTAACCTGGATGAAATGAAAGGGAAATGAAGGCTCCTAACTGGCTGTTTCTTGCCTATCACACCATGCATTATTTACAGCCATTATGATATTGAGATACAATCCTTTTATACGTAATTAGCTCCATGATTTTCCCATGAAGACTTGCTTCATGGAAATTTTATCATATTGTTTTTCTCTATATTGAAATGACCATGTGATTTTATCATGCATCCTGGTGATGTATTAATTTTATTGATTGATTATATTTAACTATCCTTGCATCCTTGAGATAAATTAAATTTGATTATGTTGAGTTATTATTTTAATGTATGTAGCTGGATTCTGTTAACTAGTACTGTCCTGAGACTTTGCCATTTTTCATCATGAAAATTGGACTGTACTTCCTTTCATTCTTTTGGTGGTGTCATCTTGTTTTGGTATCAGCGTACTAATAGCCTTGTGGAATGAACTTGGAAGGGTCTCTCCATTTCCATTTGAATTGTCATTAATTATTCTTGAGAGAATACTAGAACTCAATAATGATGCCATTTGGTACTACCTTTTTTGTGCTCTTTTTTCTCTTAGTCTAGCAATTAACACTAATGGATTGTCCATTTTGTTTATCTTTCCCAGCATTTTCTGGTTTCATGTTACAACTTTCCTAACAATTGCTGGTCTGTGCCTTCTGCTTCTCTTATGACTTGGTTGTTCTTTCTCCTGTATCGTTCAGGGAAAGAGCTAATTTAGCTAGATTAATTTGGTGTTTTTACATGATACTGTAAACCTATTAGGCACTTGTAATACTATTTCCCCATGAAAATATATAATAAACTTGTTTTCACAACTAACTTTGAAATATGATATTTCATGAAGTGGGTACTGTATGTAATTCTTAACTTAGAATTTTATCCCATATGTTACAATTTCACAAATATTACATGATTTCTTAAATTCTGATGCAATTAAGTTTATTACTTTATCTGTGTCTGATTTACTTTCTTAGTTCATATCCAAATCTCCTTTTTACTTTTAATCATATATCATTTATCTTTATCATTTAATCAAGATTTTTGGGTTTCCTTCACTTGCACAACTAGTAATTTAGCCTTTTTTTTTTTTTTCACAATGCAATAGACACTGTATTGGAAATTAAAATTCTTTGGTGGACTTCATAAAGGCAGTTTATGAACTTCATAAATGCCTGTCTGGATTCATATAGTCATTATACTCCAAAATAAATACTTATACACTGTGCACTAGTTTTCTAGAGAAGATGATTCTTCTTGGTGTTGTTTTAATTTGCATTTCAATAATGATGAGATTTTAGGATCTCATTACCCATTTCAGACTTGTGGTGATCCTCCTGCTTGCAGCCTCCCCAGAGCTGGGATTACATGTGTACGCAACTACATCTGGACATTGGCCTGCTCAGCCCGGCCTGGGGGCAGGGCTGGCACTTCATGTGGTGCCAGACAGCAAATCACAGTCCCTGAGCTTGCCTAAAGTTGCCTACATGGGTGCTTTAGTCCACTAAGCCATCTAGCCGCTCTTATTTTTCTTTTTGTTTGGCTCATTTTTATCTGTGGGGATCTAATATTTTTTCTTTGTATATTCTAGATATTGTCCACTGTATGATATATAGATTACAAAAATTATCCCCATTCTGTAGGTTGTCTCTTAATTTTCATGCCTTTTCCTTAACTAGGCAGCTTTCTCATTTGATATATCATTGTCAATCTGTCATGTTACTTTTTGGACAACTGTAGTTCTGTTGGAAATTTCTTTACTATGCCTGTATTTCAAGACTTGTACCTATTTTAATTCTCAGCATGTGAAATGTTTCTGTTTTAATATTTAGAAAGTTGATGCATTTTGTCTTTATTTTAAAAGACAATGAGAGATGGGTCTAGACTCAATTATCTGCATGCATCAAGCCACTTTCTCCAGCATCATTGGCTAAAAAAAATCCATGTTTCTTCTAGTTTATGTTTTTTGCCTCTTTGTCAAACCTCAAGTAGCTGAATGCATCTGGGATTGTTTCTCTGTTCTTGATTCGGTTTCATTGGCTCAAATCTGTGCTGAGACCATGCTGTTTCTAGCACTGTAGCTTTGAAATATAAATTGAAATTCAGAACAGTAAGGCTGGGGCTGGGGAAATGGTGCAGTGGAATAAGCACTTCCCTGGCAAGCGCAAGGACCTGAGTTCATAATCCCAAGGTCGACAAAAAAAAAAAAAAAAAAAAAAAGAAAGAAAAGGAAAAAAAACAGCAAGTCCTCCTGCTTTGCTCCTGTTGCCTAGCACTGCTTTTGCTATCCTGGTATCACAGGAATTTTATGAATATTTTTCCTAGTTCTGTGAAAAATGCTGTTGACATTATGATTTGGATCGCATGAAAAATTATATCAGTTTTGGAAATATGGCCTTTCTGACAATAATATTTCTGCCCAGCTGAATACAATATTTTTCACCAAAAGACTAATAGAATTAACAACCAAATTCATCAATGTAGTAGGAAACAAAAATAGCACTAAAAAAGAAATAGCATTTATGCACACAAATAATGAACATACTGAAAAAGAAATTAGGGAAAAGTACCATTCACAATGGCATCAATAAAACTTTAAATATTTAGGAATTAATGTAACCAAGGAAATGAAAGATCTCTATAATAAAAGAAAAAAAATGTAATCCTCTGAAACAGCAGATCGAAGAAAACATCCGGAAATGTCTCTCTCTTGAGGTAGCTAATAGAGGTCTGCTGAGCGACAGATTTTTCTTCTTGACCTACTTTCCGATTTATCCATGCTGACGGTTCTAAAGAAAGAACCGTCTCTCTGTACAGTTCTTGTCGCCCAGAAGCTCCACCCCACGCACTCCTGTGGTTCTGCCTTTCAGTTCTGAGGATGAGGCACTGTAGTTTTCAGGTTTCTTTTGTCAGTTGTTGTCCTGAAAGCTCTGTCCTTGTGGACAGCAGCAGGAGACTGCAAGGCTGGGAAAGAAAGAAAGAACCCTTAGCGCTTCCTGTGTACTCCTGGGAGTGTCCAGAGTGCTTCCTGTTCCTCCGACGTTGCCCCAATCACCCTTTGCTACCAGAGCTCTCACGGAGCCTCAGTTGTGTCCAGTCAGCCCTTTTCCCAACACTCCCCACACAACCTTCCTCTCAGTTGTGCCGACACGCTTGGCCTTACCTCTCCCCCGCTTTTCTCAGCACTGTGGGTCTCACACCCAAGGCTGAGTGCTCCAAACTCAGTGAACAGCATCTTGGCCATAGTCAAGAGTCTCTGCCTGGGGCCTCTCCTGGAAATTCTTAGGTTTGGTGATTCTCGCATGCTCCCTTTATTGCTTGGGCTTCGAGGGTCAAATTTGCTTTCTGTAGGTACTACCCTACGATGCCTTAATTTTTTTCTGTATCCTTATAGTGATTTAGATAATAATGTTATTATGATAATAATTGTACTAGTATGGGTAAATTTGGTATTAGAATTTGGGAAGGAGTCACAAACACTAGGCCAAAAGGAGGTCTTTGGTGATAACTTGTCTAGCTCTGTCCCAATTAAACAAACTCTGAACACATTGTCTCTCCACAAATATTTAAAATTGATGTGGGGAGTTTCCATCAATTTTACCTAATGTTTGTTACCTTAGCAAAAGGAGAAGTGGTGCACTGCTCTCAGTTACCAACAGGCTTTTTTTCACGCTGTAGTGGAGCTGTTTTTTGTCCTAGGCTGTTGTATCATGGTGGTGAAGTGTGCAATGCCTGAGCATCTCCCTGTGGGCATGCATCCCGCGACACGTACGCATCTTTTCCTCTTTGAGAGAATTCAGCTGGGAAGGGGGGGCGCCCCCGACTAAAGTACGGGCTTGGCCTTTTATACAGGAACAAATGTTAGCAGGATTACTGGCTTCAGTGCTTCTCTAGGGGCCAACTCAGCACATGTTATCTCTTCCTTTGCACTGGAGACAGACACCAAGAAACAAGAACACGGCAAATTTACTGATACAGGTCACAAGGGCAAGCTAATGCCATGTATAAACTTTAGAAACATAAGCTCACTGTAGATTTTTATTGGCAGAATTCTGGGTTTGGGCAACATGTCTATATACTCATTAATTTATCATCTGTGAGGCGTATTGGAAAATCTGTTCAAACTCTATTTTTTATGTCTTTAACCAAGGCATACCTTTGCATGTGAGAATTCATTAAATATCAACTCAAATAACCTTCATGGAAATGCTTTACCCGAATGTGCGCTAAAACAAGTTGGTAAAATATTGAAGAAATTTTAAGACAGCAACGCGAGTATTCTTCCTTGCTTGGTTAATCGTGCAGTGCTCATTTGAAAACTTCAAAATTATTTCTTATCAATATTACATCAGGATGTAAAAGAGCTGCTTGTGAAAAATTAGGTAAAATATGTGTAGTAGTAGAAATGAAATAAAATTATTTCTACGTCTTGAACAGAGTTCATAATAACATGTATCTTCCCTAAGAAGTAAATGTGTATATGCAACTATTATGTGTACGTACAAGATACACAACAAGGTATAGTCATGCCAAAGGACCTGAAAGTGCTAAAAACAGTCTGCAAAAACTATCCATACTCTACTATCAAGACAGTGGGTATTCTGCTAATGTTAATGATGGGTTTGAAGGTGAAGGACAGAGCCCGATGTGTCAGCGCACTCCTGTAATACCAGTGCTGCGGAGGCAGGAGGATTATTGTGAGTTTGAGACCAGCCTCATCTACAAAATGAGCTCAAAGCCAGCCTGAAGTAAACACAGCAATATATCCTGGCC
>NDGN011549637.1:0-15021 GCA_002564285.1 Tympanoctomys barrerae | reverse complement strand
ACATGCCAGCCAGCCCCACCCCCTGGTGGGCTGAGCTGGCCACACACACACACACAAAATAAAATAAATTAAAAAATAAAAGAATCACTTAAAAAAAAATGTATGTACTAATTCCGTCACTACATTGTTTTTCTAATGTCTAAGTCTTTCCTCACTCTGAATAGTTAGTCTGCCCTTCTTTTGGACTTAGGGTTCCTTTAAGTGTCTTCCACAACACTGTGTCCGTGGCTGTGAAGTCCTTCAGTTTGTCCGTTTGCTTGCTTATCTTGAGTGGATTTTCAGGGTAGTCTTACTGGGTACAGTAATATGGATTGGATATATCACTGCGTTGGGATTTCTGCAGAGAAGCTGGAAGCTATCTGTGTGGCTTTGCGTCTGCCAGCAGCTCGGCACTGCTCGCTTGCAGCGTCCAGTGTTTTCTTCTTGCTCTGTGTTCTTGCCCTTCCAGCTGTGACGTGTTGTGGGGCGATTCGATTCGGTCCTGGCTGCTTGGGGTTCTCCATACCTCCTGCACCTCAGGGGTCTGTGTCCTGCCTGACACTCTGGACGTTTCCTGTCTGTGCCTTTAGCCTGCATTTCAGCACCCTCTTCTACATCAGAACTTCATGAGTTTGGACTTCTGGCCGTGTCCCAGGGCTGCTCGCAGGCGCGGAATCTCGACCTACTTTTCTCGGCCTCAGGCTGTCTCCACTCCACTGGCTACTAGTGTCGGTCACCTTCCACGTGCCCCAAGCACTGCTGGTCCCGGCGCTTTGCAGCCCATGGTCATGTATCGTGGCCCTCCTGCTCCAGAGGCGCCCCTCTGCGTGAGCCCAGGAACACAGCAAGTGTCCACGCCATGGCCTGTGCCTCGTCACATCCCAGGTGGGAAGAGCAAACAGATGGTTGAGTTCTGCCTGAAAGCAGCAGGAAGGGGGCTGAGGCAGTCTGCTGGACTCAGCCCCAGGGCTTTCAAATCCAGCCCCTCAGAAAGCCCCTTGCAGCTAGCTGGCTCCCCCCAGAGAGGGCGGGACCACTGTGCCTCCGCAGCCTGAGCTCCCACTGCTTGAACTTCCCGTCTACGCCCAGCTCTGCCTCTCTCCATGTGTGTCTTTCCGGTCACTGTGGCAGGGTGGCCCCAGAGTCCCTGCAGTGTGGCTGTTCTGCCTCCTCTGAGTCCCAGAGCAGCCTGTCTTTGAGAGTAAGTCAGAGTGGATCTCGATACTGTCCGCCTCGACACGGCGGCCAGCTGCTGCGGTGGACCCCTGGCCCTGCCAGCTGGCCACGCGGAGGGAGTCATCCTCACAGAGAAACCCACGTTGTTTGCAGCCTGTCCTCACCGTGGGCCTCTCCTGGCTGGGCTCCAGCCCACTGTTTCTCCCGGGCTGTGGGGCTGGCTCTGGCCGTGTGCTCGCCGGGTCCTCGTGTCCTCCGCAGCTGCAGTCAGCGCCCCAGAAGGTGCTGTTCTTCCCTGCGTCATCTTCCACATCACAGTCCCCACCTTCCTTGCCTGCTCTTTCTTGGTTCCGGAGCCCCCCTCTGCTCTTCCCTCTAAGTAGTGGTTCTCCGGGTGTCTCATTCCCAGGCCCAAGAGGCTGCGACCTGCTGCCAGCTCCAGTCTGCCTCACTGAAGCTCCCTTTCCTGGCTCTCGTGAGGGGCTTTCACTGTACTGAGGGCCCACCCTAATACAGGAGGTCCTGTTTCAAGATGCTTAGCTAATGACATGTGCAAAAATCCTCTTTCCAAAATAAGGTACACCTCTGGGTTCTGGTTGGACAGGGATTTAGGAGGACACCATCCGGTCGCTCGCGGTGCTATCTCTGGATAGGAAAACAGATGGAAGAGGTCTGGCTCCATCTGGAAACAGGCAGGGGCCTGAGACCTTGCCCTCCTCACCTTCTGCCACCCATAGCAGCCCCAAGGGTGAAGGATGGGAGGCTGCTGCCAGCCTTAGTTAACCATGTCCTGTGTCTTCCTTTCATTTGTGGTGGTGGGGCTTCCCTCCAGGATAGTGTCCTTTTGACTACCATGGCAGGTGACCTTTGAGTGGCTTCTCTGTCCTCAGAGGCAGACAATGTAGGTTGACACTAGTAGGGCAGGTGGGCACTAGTAGGGAATTTGGACCCCTGCCTGGGCCTGGGAAGCCCCCACTGCAGCAGAGCCTAGCAGCAGGCACCAGTGTCGAGGAATGACCCTTCTCACTTGTCCTAGAAGGAGCAGGAGGTATCCAGAGCCAGGCTTCGCAGTCACAAGCAGGTCACCATCAGGCAGGGTCACTCGAAAGCCCAAGTGCCATCCCATGGGGAGGGCCACCTGAGCCGCTTCTCCTCACTCGTCCCCTGAGCGCAGAGACAGGAGGCTGTCCCTCTGTGCCTGGCCTTGGTGGAGCTGTGTTGCTCCTGGTACCCCACCTTGTACTGGGGTGCTGAGCGGGTGAGGTGCCAAGGCCCGTGTGTTGCTTCTTCCTGGCCTTCCTAACACTAGAGGCCCAGAGAGAGACCTGGCTACTGTCACACAGCAGAGCAACAGGCGTGGTCTGTGGGTCCCACATGCAGCACAGCACCTCAGAGGGCCTGGCACCAGGGGTGTGCTGTGCAGGGAAGCGCGGCCTGCTGGGCGCGCAGCTCAGGAGCAGTCCCTGGCTCCTGTGCCAGCTGGTAGGCCACCCTCATCTTTCCGGCTCCCAAGTGGATCAGAAGCAAGCAGCTGGTGGCTGCAGTGTGGTGAGAAGGTGGCCTTGACCACAAGCTGAGTTACACACAGCAGAGCACACGCGCGGCTCGGGACATGCCTGTGCTGCTGGTGGTTAGTGTGCACCCAGCCTTCCCCTCAGACTAGGAACTTGGGCACAAGCCAGGGAGAAAGCGGGTTCTGACACTTCATCTCTGTCCCTCCCACTGATGGAGCTACAGCAGTGGATGTGACAACCAGAGAGACGGAGCAGGAAACAGCAGGGGTGGGGCCGCAGCCTGGGACTCTTGTCGGAGCGCAGGTCAAGGAGCAGCCCAGCCAAGCAATACACACAATTTCTGTGACGCCCCAGGGAGGACTGCGTCCCCTCCCTCCCCCTGCAGTAGAGATTACAGCCACCTGGACTCCCTTCCGTCCCTGCAGAGGCCCGGGTGGGGTCGCAGGGCCTCTCCCACTGCCCCAGCCTCTGCTGCCAAGAGCTCCTCCGCCCAAGGTTTCCGTGCTGGCTGGGCCTGGCCCGTGGCACTCACTTGCGTCTCTGGGGCCACTGAGCTGGAGAGGGCATGACAGCCGCTCTGCCCCATGCTGTCCTGCTCCTCCTGGGGCAGCAGGCAAAACTGGACGCGCCCCTCAGGGCCACTGAGGGCACCGTGCCCACCTCCCGTTGCACTGTCTGCTCGCCCCTCACGGGCACAGTGGGCTGTGCAGCCTGTGCTGCAGTCAGGCACCCCCGTGAGGGCCGTGTGCGCACAGAGCAGCGCTCTGGTAGCCTGGGAGCAGTCTGTAGGGACTGCACATGCCTGCGCCAACCCCGTTCCTGTGCTTTCTCGCCCCTGCAGGCCTGCACTCTCCTCAGGTGCCGTGGGGATGGGTGCAGCCCGCCTGGCCAGCGGCTCTTCCCTGCACCCTGTGTCACCGTAGTCCACAGAGGTAGCCTTAGGATGCACCTGTCTGCGGTGCTCAACGCCCTGCTGGTGTCGGTGCTGGCGGCCGTGCTGTGGAAGCATGTGAGGCTACGCGAGCATGCGGCCAGCCTGGAGGAGGAGCTGGCCCTCAGCCACCAGGGCCCCGAGCCCGGCATGGGCCTGCGTCTTGACTATCCCAGGGCCCTGCAGATCCTGACAGAGGGCGGCACACACATGGTGTGCACAGGCCGGACGCACACCGACCGCGTCTGCCGCTTCAAGTGGCTCTGCTACTCCAGCGAGGCTGAGGAGTTCGTCTTCTTCCACGGCAACGCCTCAGTCATGCTGCCCAACCTTGGCGCCCGGCGCTTCCAGCCAGCGCTGCTCGACCTGTCCACTGTGGAGGACCACAACACACAGTACTTCAACTTCGTAGAGCTGCCCGCCTCCGCCCTGCGCTTCATGCCCAAGCCTGTGTTCGTGCCCGACGTGGCCCTTATCGCCAACCGCTTCAACCCGGACAACCTCATGCATGTCTTCCACGACGACCTGCTGCCCATCTTCTATACGCTGCGCCAGTTCCCAGGCCTGGCCCGCGAGGCCCGGCTCTTCTTCATGGAGGGCTGGGGCGAGGGCTCACACTTCGACCTCTACAGACTGCTTAGCCCCAAGCCACCCCTGCTGCGGGCCCAGCTCAAGGCGCTGGGCCGCCTGCTCTGCTTCTCCCAGGCCTTCGTGGGCCTCTCCAAGGTCACCACCTGGTACCAGTACGGCTTCGTGCAGCCCCAGGGTCCCAAGGCCAACATCCTGGTGTCTGGCCACGAGATCCGACAGTTCACACACTTCATGACGGAGAAGCTGAATGTGAGCCATGCTGGGCGCCCACTGGCGGAGGAGTACATCCTGGTCTTCAGCCGCACCCACAACAGACTCATCCTGAACGAGGCCGAGCTGCTGCTCGCCCTGGCCCAGGAGTTCCAGATGAAGACGGTGACGGTGTCCCTGGAGGAGCACGCCTTTGCGGACATTGTGCGGCTGGTCAGCAATGCCTCCATGCTGGTCAGCATGCACGGGGCGCAGCTGGTCACCGCCCTCTTCCTGCCACGCGGTGCGGCTGTGGTGGAGCTTTTCCCCTATGCCATCAACCCTGACCACTACACACCCTATAAGACACTGGCCACACTGCCTGGCATGGACCTGCAGTACGTTGCCTGGCGGAACCTTATGGCAGAGAACACAGTCACCCACCCCGAGCGGCCCTGGGACCAGGGCGGCATCGCGCACCTGGACCGTGCCGAGCAGGCCCGCATCCGGCAGAGCCGCGAGGTCCCGCGGCATCTCTGCTGCCGGAACCCCGAATGGCTCTTCCGCATCTACCAGGACACCAGGGTGGACATCCCGTCCCTCCTGCAGGCCATCCGGCGTGTGGTGAAGGGCCGGCCTGGGCCGCAGAAGCAGAAGTGGGCAGTTGGCCTGTTCCCCGGCAAGGTGCGGGAGGCACGGTGCCAGGCAGCTGTGCAGGGCGCCTCAGAGGCCCGGCTCACCGTGTCGTGGCAGATGCCCTGGAACCTCAGGTTCCTGAAGGTGCGGGAGGTGAGGTACGAGGTGTGGCTGCAGGAGCAGGGCGAGAACACTTACGTGCCGTACATGCTGGCTCTGCAGAACCACACCTTCACAGAGAACATCAAGCCCTTCACCACCTACCTGGTGTGGGTCCGCTGCATCTTCAACAAGACACTGCCAGGGCCCTTCGCAGACGTGCTGGTGTGCACCACGTAGCGGGCAGGCCGTGCCGGCCAGCCAGGCCCGCAGTCCTGTGGCGGAGACTTCAGTACGATGCATTTATTTATTGAGCAGCTTGCACCCCGTGTCTCCCCCACTGCACTGGGGGCTGGATGCCCACCCCATCTCTGTGCTGATTGTCTACACCAGAGGTTCCTTAGTGGCAGGAGGGCGTGAGAACCCGGGAACCGCTCTGGCTAAGTGACCTTGTTTCTGTCCTGGTCCCTGGGGACCCCAAGATCTGTGATTGGCAGCTCCTGTGGTTGCCAGGTTCACTGGTGCCCAGAGCAGCCATTAAATGATTATGAGCGCCTTGTTCAAGTGTTCTCACTGGAAAGAAGGAAGGGCATTGGTCTGGGTGCTCTCCCACCTGTCATCCTGCTGGCCCCCCGAGGTTGGGCTGGCAGTGGGGGTGCTAGGGCTGTGGTGTGGGCAGGCTGACCTGGTGCCATCCAGTTCTGGGTAAAGGCCTGGTGGGCAGGGCAGGGCGTGGGCAGGAAGCACGTGGCCACCAGGGCCCTCTGTCAGGACAAACCAGACACTCGAACCCGGGGCCTGCACGCACGTCCCTGCCTTGTTTCCCTCAGCAGGGTCTGGCACCATCCCCAGCCCTGGAGTCCTCCCTGGGGAGTGCTCGTGGGAGGAGATGAGATCCACAGCTGCGCGGCTGCCTTGGCGCCACAGCCCAAGGAGCCGCCCTCACAGCCCCTCGCCTGCAGCGGGCTGCCCGGGCCCCAGGACCACTACGCTGAGGGCCCACAGTGGTGGCATTGCCCAGTCCCTGCAGCCCAGTGCCCTTTATCATCCTGTGCTCCTCCCCCTGCAGCAGTACCCAGCCCTACACCTCACGTCCAGCACATCTGCTCCCGTGAGCACAAGCACAGGTCATGTGGGGTGGGGGCAGGGCAGCTCATGCTGTGGCTCAGTGCAGAGGGGCTGATTGCTAAGTGTTCCCAGGGCACAGCTGTCACCCACAGCTTTCCTGCATACCGGTCACTGGCCCACAGCCACCCAGGGAGGTGGACTCCACTCTGCGGCTGGGCTGTCCATCGCCCTCATTCTGCATAGCTGACGATTGGCAGGGCTCCTCTCCACAGGTGCTGTGTCCCTTTGTGTCAGTTCCTTTGCCCTGACCACCACCGCAACTGCCACTGCCTCAGCTACCGTGTGAATCCACACAGAAGACCTAGCTCAGCACCAGAAGCCCCGGACACTACTGGACGCAGGGCATGGGGGGACCACATGCTAATTAATGTATAACTGATGTAATCCCAATCAAACCACAAAGGGATGTGGAGGGCAGCAGGAGAGGAGCGGCTTGGTTCATATCATATTTAAGACAAATGCACAGAAGTAGCAAAGAAGAAAAGATGGGCGCCAGCCCTACCATGTGGCTACAAGAGTAGCCTTCATTAAAACAGTGTCATACTGATGCAGAAATGAGAAATTAGTGGGACAGAGCAGTTCACGGTGGCCTCCGTGTGGGACACCAGGTGGGACGTGGTGCGTCCAGATCAGCACGGAAGGCTACATGCAGATGCCGTCGTAACAGGCTGTCCACATGGAGTGCGAGGAGGAGAGTTAGCCGGAGCTCCCAGTGCTCGCATCCAACTCTCCTGTGGTGCAGCAGTAACAAGCTCCGAGCAGTGACAAGCCTTGCGGAGCGGGCACGAAGGTGGCAAGACAAAGCTCTCGCCTGGCCAAAGGCTCCCAAGTCGAGCTGCACGTGACCGGCTGCAAGAGAACAGACCACCAAGCCTCCTGGGGGTGAGCCGGAGTACACTGACTACATTCAGAAATCTCAGGGAGATTGGCCACAGCGAGTGCTCGTGACGTGCAAGGCGGAGGGGCAGCTTCACGCGTGCAGAGGCGGTCTATAAAGTAGGTTTCCCCTCAGGGAATGAACAACAGCTCTGAGGAGCAAGTGTAGGTGGGGGCACGGGGATAGAATCAGTTCCTACCCTCTTGGAGAAGTGTAAATTGACACACATTTCAGAAAGCCATTTGGCAGTTTCTCTGCAAGAATTGCCAAGCTGTTTGACCCAGAAGTCCACGGGGCAGAGCAGGGACTCCTACACCAAGTCCCGACCACAGCTGCAGTGTCTGCAACTTAAGTGTCCATTATCCTGGGGGAAAAAAAGCTGAATAAAGTCCACACACTCCTGCTGAGATTCCCTGTAATCATCACTAAAAAGTTGGCCAATTCAGCGGTCAAAGTAAGAACAGTGCCCTGGCGTGCAGGACGACCTTGTTCCACGCTGCTTTCATCGTGCATGCAGGGCAAGTCTGACTCTAGGGAATTGCTAGGACAATCACTGTCTTCTATGCTTCCATTTGTGAATTTCGCTTTAGTGAGCGTGCATTTATAATTTTCCAGTCAAAACAACTAAGAATTGAAGCCTAGGAAGACAAATGCTTGTGCCTAATTTCTCAGCACCTGGGGGCTAAGGGTATAGTTCTCAGGACAGCCTTTGTTTGATTTGTTGCCCATGTGTGTGGTACGTGCACACACACACACACACACACACACCCGCACCCTCCTCATCATGCACACTTGCACGGCCTCCCTGCTGTGCGCACAGCCCATGCACCAGTGTAGGTGTGTGGTGCGGTTCCCAGGTTGTCCTTGGGCCTGCTTATTGGCGCAGGAAGCTGAGCGCCAGCACTGACAAGGCAGAGGGGCAGGTGGTGAGGTCAGAAGCCCAACCTGGCCTCCCCCGCTCCAAGCGCAAGAAGGCCACTGTGATGCCCCATGTCCTGCTTTCAGGCATTCAGGAAGCACAGCCATCGGGATGGACGCTGTCAGCTTGAGGCTGAGCGGGCCTGCAGGGCAGTGGCGGTTCCCAGCTCCTCCTCCTGGAAGAGCCTGAGGGCGTGCTTCCGGATGTGTCGCAGCAGGACCTGTCCCCGCTGCTCCAGGGTCTGAAGGACCCAGTTCAGCCCTGGGGCCCCGCCCTGGCTCTCCCAGAACACCAGGTCCATCTGCAGGGACTTCAGCAGCAGGTTCTGTAGACAGCCGGATGCCAGAACCCGCACAGCTGCCTCCGGGAATCTGGGGCCCATGAAAAGAAAAGGCGACCTCAGTCCTGATAAAGGGTAAGCAGGGTGGCTCAGTGAAGTCGCAGCCCAAGCCACTCTCCATACCAAAGCGACGGATCAGCGGCATGGGAAAGCAGAGGACAGAGCTTTCTGGGGGGCCTACCCTAGTGGAAAGCCTGGCAGGTCGCCCCGGCCACCAGGCAGGGCAGGGCAGCATGAGCATGGGCAGGAGGGGCCCCTGCAGGCTCTCCCACTGAGTAGTAGGGTGGCTGGGTCCGGCCGGCAGGGGCCCTGGAAATAGGGAGCTGCCCACTTCCCCTGCTCTGTGCCTCCCCAAGCCCAGGTCCAGCAGAGCGGGCCCCTTACCCAGCTATGCCCTCCAGCAGCCGGAAGTCCAGCTTGTGTTTGGGGTGCCCCAGGTTGCCTGCGTTGTCAATGTAAACCAGGTGAGATGGGTCACTGCTCCGGACCTGGGGGGAAGAGATGGGCAGAGAACGCAGGCTCAGGAGCAGGGCAGCAGGCTTCCAGCCCACCCTGCTTCACACAGCCCCTGTGGCTGACACAGTGCACCCCCTATTCAGGTCCTGTGCCAAGTGCGTCCCTGGCAGCAGCACAAACCCTGCCAGAGACCTCTGAGGAGACACTCATGCCGCGCACGATGCAGGAACAGAGCTGTGAAGCTGTGAAGACGTGCTCGGTGCCCATTTGGCCAGAAGGGTCAGGATCCGGGCTGCAGAGGGACCCTGATAGCCACGCTGCGGGCCCAGGACCCGTTGCACTCGGCCACCTGTGCCTCTTGCCCTCACCTGGCACCAGCCACACTCCATTTCCACAGGGGACTGTGCTGCTAAGCCTTCCCCGCCAGAACAGGGACCATGAAGCCCTCAGCACCTTAAGCCTGTGGGGTGGCCGGGCAGAGCTGTGTCGCCGGCGCACTCCCACAGCCCTCGTCTTTGCCCCAGTGCCTCATCCCGCCCTCCTTTCCTGCCATCCCCTTCAGCAACCTGGGCTTTCCCTGCGGCGCTCTCCAGGGCCCCAGCCCCCTCTCCCTCTCCCACCCTGAGGCCAGGTTCTCAAACACTGCTTGAAGGAGCCCCCAAATTCCCTGGAGATTCTTGGGGGCCCAGGCTGGGGTGAGGCTGGGGTTGGGGGGCAGACATACCAGGATGTGTACCAGCCGCAGCTCCACCGGGTTCCGGCACTTCTCCCGCAGCCTCTCTTGCACGCAGGGGGCTGAGGGCTCAGGCTGGAAGCCACAGCAGTAGCGGTCTAGCCGGTCATGCACCTGTGGGGACGGCCAGATTCTGGGGGACAGGGCCTCCAGACCTTCTGCCTGGGGAAGCCAAACTCCCCTGTGCCCACTGCCCGCCCACACAGCTGCTCTTCCTGGTCTGGATTACTGCTTAGGGCCAAAGGTGAGACCGAAAGAGGACTGGGTGTGGAAGGTGTGACACTTGAGACAAAGAAAAGCCAGTGACTGCTGTGAGGGGAGAGGCCAAGGGAGGGGAAGAGGAACACAGGGACAGCAGGAATACAGGGCTGCATCCTCCTGCCACCCCTCCTCTGCTGGGCGAAATGTTTGCCACATGCTGGTGAGCGTTGGTCCAGGGGCAGCAGGGGCATGGGGAGGTAGGACTCAGGCTCGTGGGACAGGGCATGTCACTGCCTGGGTGCCCCGTGGGTCCAGAGGCCTTGGGAGCCCCTGCTGTACCAACCATGATGTCATGGTGCCCAGGCTTGTCGTGAACTGTGCCATGTTCCTCTTCTGCACTTGGGCTGTCCTTGCCCTGTGGCTCCGCTGGGCAAACAGGAAGGACGACACCCCCTGCCCCCCCCCAGGGAGGAGAGCACCAGCCAGGGGCTGGGGCACGCAGGAGGGACGGAGTCAGGGCAGAGCCACAGAGCCAGGTGGTACAGAGCTGGGGCAGAACCCCAGCAAGCCTGGGTGGCAGCTGCCCTCAGGCCTGGTCCTAGCAGGATCTAGGGTCCCCTCCCAGGGAGAGGACTGTGGCCACTTCATCCCGCAGGATGTCACTGGTGTTTGCGCCTCAGAAGTGCTCGTGGCGATATGGCATTGTAGGAAAACACAGTGAGCCCCTGCCACAGAGCTCCTAAGGCTGTGGACTTTCCCAAGCGACACGTGTGTCTGCCATGAGGAGCACCTCTGCCTGAACTCACAGGGGCAGAGCTGCACCTAGGGCCCTCCCAGACCTCCCACCCACCCCTTCACCTGGCTGTCCCCTGTGCCCTGTGAGGAGAGGGTTTCCCTGAGTGCTGTGTCACTCTCTCAAGCTCCTGAACTCCTGCAGTCTTCAGAAGCACAGGAGGGCCAGCAGTAGGCCGGCTGGTGTCGCTCATGGGAGCTGTCTGGTGAGGCTGAGTCCTTCCACCGTGGGGTCCACTCTGACTGCAGGTAGGAGTGTGAGACTCTAGCCAGACTGCTGGATGCAGCAGAGAAAGGACAGGCGGTGGCGGAAGGAACTGTCTCTGCTGCCCTTCCCACCCCATACTGCCCGCGGCAGGTGGCAGGCGGCAGGCGTGCGAGGAGCATGGAGCCTGTCATGCCTGTGACCGTCTGCACACTCGGCACAGCGGGGTGGAATGGAATGAGCACTGCGTCTGGGGGGATGAGGGTGCCCTTCTGTTGTGAGCAGGCGGGGGCCGGAAGGGCGCTGGCACAAGCGAGCCAGTCTGTGGTGTGGACACCCAAGGCCACAGTCCCTCCTCTGTCACGGTGCGGCTGGGCTCTGTCTTCAGCCCCCTCGGTCAGCGGCCAGCCTGTCCTGTGCCCAGCTCTTCAGGGACCCAGGAGCTTTCTGCTGCAGAGACTGACATCCCCGTTGGGGTCCTCTGCCCAGGCTGGAGGTGAGAGACCTGCATGCTCGGCTTCCCTCGTGTGGCTTGTGAGGCCTCCTCTGGGCTCCATGTGGGCTTTGGGGACCCGTGTGCAGTGTGGGCGGGGCTCCGGGCTCTTCGGGATCTGGATCCCACTGCGTCAGCCCAAGCACAGCCTGAGGCCTAGCGCAGAGGGAACCTTGGGCAGCACAGAGCACCTCTGCCAGGACTGGCCCGCCTCTGCTGGCCCTCCTGTCCTGACCCCATTCTGAGTGTCCCAGGCGCCACATCCTCCAGCCCCAAGTGAAGACGTAGCACTCAGTACCTCCGTATTCCCCTCCCAGCACTCACTCCAGCCTGTCCATGTTCCGTGGATCATTTGCTTCCTAACCCACCAATCTTAAATCGGGTGCTGGCCACGCCACAAGGTATCTGCAGCCACAAGTCACAGAAAAACCTGTCTCAAATGACCTCCCCCTACTGAAAACTCGATAGCCTGCAACAGGTAGGGCAGGCTGTAGCTCCTGCAGCTCCAGGTAATGAGAGCCCCTTTCCCACGGCCTTACCAACAGCCGGTATTACCCCCAGGAGGCCTGCAGGCGGCACTATGGGCATGCATTTTCTTATTGGTGTTCAGCAAGTGAGCAGAGAAAGAATTCCCCTCTAGACCATGAAATCCAAAGGCTTCCCTTCCACGGAGGCAGGGAGCTGCCAGCAAGTCACCCTAAACACGGCTGGCCAGGACACACTGATCCCCGAGCCATCTGCATCTAAGGACAGGTGGTGAGCAAACCTCGTGAAAGTGACACACAGGAAGCGCCAGCAGCCCGGAGGGTCCCCTGTAGCCCCGATGCCTCATTCAGGTCAGGACAGAGTCCCCCAGACCCCCACTCCAGCCAGGCTGCTACCACACGGCCCGCGTCTCTCTCCACGAGTCCTTGGCCACAGCGAGGCGACCCCAGTGCACCCCTGGGCAGCGGTCATGGTAGAGCCTCTCCAGGTGCAGCTGGGGCTTGGGGGGAGGTCAGCAGACTGCACACGGGGCCTGAGAGATGCTGAGGCTTTGGAGGCCAGGGGACCTCGGCAGCCCACTCATTCTGCCACCACCACCAGTGCCTGTTGTCCCTGACGCACACAGGCGGGCTCCTCGGTGTCCCAGCAAAAACCTCACTTGGGTGCTCAGAAGTGCTAACATTGTGAGAATTTGATACACCAAGAGTATCCCTTTTCTGACTTTTTTCTGCATATACACATACTAAAGCAAGTGTGAAGTCCCTTCCTGCCAGACTAGAAGCCCTGAGCTGGCCCAGGCCCCACTCCTGCTTGGTGCCCAGCCCTGGCCTTGCCCTGCCTGCCCCGAGCTGCCCCTGGACAGGTCTCATGCAGACCTCTCACGGCAGCGGTCCTTTCCAGGGGCGGCTGCAGGACTCAGCGTCCTGGCTCACTCTCGCGCGCATATGGAGGGGCCTGGCCTTCAGAGCTGCCTGTTGGAATATTTTGCGGCTCCGTCTGGTTACTTTTCCACTGAAGAGAAGGTAGGCTCAGATAGCAGCAGCCAGCAGCCACGCGGCCCGAGCCTGGATTCCTTCCCGCATTCCTGCAGCATTTGATCCTTTTGAAAAAATGAGGCGTTGCCCAAAGAAACAGTAATGCTCTGCAGCTTTGGGGTGCTGGGCCAGCTGAGCAGGGCTGCACGATCGCTGGGGCTGGAGCCGTCCTTTCATTTTAGTGAAGCCGTGGCCGAGCCCTTCAGGGCCGGGCCTTCCTGAGCCTCTGCCAGGAATAATCACTTGACTGCTCCTACAATCAGACTCATACCGCTCTTATCCACATTGGAAAGGGGGGAACTGAGGCACGAGGGCTGGCTCCCGCGCCTGAGGTCACATGTGCGAAGCCTGGACTGTAGCCCTGGCAGTCAGCTCTTCCAAGGAAGTCAGACGGTACGGCACTCCTGGAGAGTGACTGAGCTTGGTTCAGTCATCTGGGATGGAAAGGACACTGTCATCTCCCTAGGAGCGACACCAGGCTGAGGTGGGGCTGGAGGCTGGGAGGAGCCCGGCCCTCAGGAGCGGAGCCCCTGGCTCCGGGGCCAAGTCTGGAGCTCCTTAGCAGGCCTGAGCCAGTCTGTAGACTCTGGAAGAGACACCCCGCTGTCCTTGCGGCCCTTGTCCAGGTCAGAGCTCTCACCAGCCTGGGTGGGCGCAGGCCAGGTCCTGCCTCAGCCCTGGGCTCACCGCCTGCCCACAGAATTGCAGGGTAGCCTTTCATGCCAGCGCCACTCTCCCTGGGGTGGCAGGGGCACTTTACAGCTGTTACATGAGCCACAGCGCCCTGGGAGACTGGAGAGGCAGGGGCTGTCTCTGGACAGCGACCCTCAGTCCCCCCTCAGGACTCGCTCCCCACGCGAGCAGCCTGTGATCAGCAGAGGGAAAGGGGTGGGGAGACAGCCTCATCCGCCCCGTGCTCGAGGCGGGTCTCGGCGCTGCCCCGGGAGCAGGGGAGCGGAGCAGCCTTGCAGAACCTGGGTCCTCTAAGGAGACGTCCGCACCTCAGGCTGAAGTACAGACGGCGCAGAAGCCAGCAGCCAGTCAAAGCCCCACAGCAAGGAGCTTCCAACCGAGACCCGACGGTCACCTCTAGCGCCTGCCTGGAGCCGCATGCTGATACACACCATAACTGGTGCACCAGCACTGCGGAAGGCTCGTGACACACGCCATCCTTCCTATGCAAAAATTCTTAAAAGCAGAAAGAATGACTAGTTCTTCATCATCAGCATGAGCCAGGTGTTCTGGCGCTTGCCTGTAATCCCAGTGTGGGAGGCTGAGGCAAGAGGATCACTGTGAGTTTGAGGCCAGCCAGGGCTACAAAGTGAGCCCAAGGCCAGCCTGAACAACATAGTGAGAGACAGCCTGTCTCAAAAAACCACAAAAGCATGTTTAATGGTAAGACACTGGAAGGAAGAGGAAATGGGGACAGCGGCCGTGCACTCCAGAAGAAATGATGGGGTACAGCGCTTGCGCGGCCCGAGCGGGCCAGCTGAGCCGCCGGCAACGGGGCCGGTCAGGAGACTGCCCTACCAACACGGGCACGTGGGACAGCAGCCGTCCTGCAGACAGGAGCCCGGCCCGGCCGGCCTAGAAGAAAACTGGGCTTCTCAACTCGCACAGGAAGAGGACACGCCCAGTTGGGACCCGCGTGACAGGAGCCCCAGCTGCGGGGGAGCCAGTGCCTGCTCCCGCTGGGGCCCTCTCGGTGTCAGAAGCTTCCCTCCAGGGAAATCTCCAGAGGCTTTGGGAACAGGGAAGCGAATCTCATAGGAAGAAAGTACCCAAGCATGTCAGGAGAACTCTAAGAAGGACCAGTGCGAAAGCCCAAGCCCCAGTATTTGCTAGCATAAAATACAAAGCTAGTCATTAAAACTGCGATTTGGCAGAGACAGCCGCTGGCGCATGCGCACAAAGCAGCGCTCCCGTCAAGGGGGCGTTTCCGACGCGGGAAGAACATCGGTTCTGTAGCATGCGATGCGGCACACCCGCTGCCCTGTGAAGCGAGGGACGTGTTACCCATCACATCCCTTAGCCCAGAGCAACTTCCAGGTGGAGCCGAGATATACGAAAACCAGGAGAGAATTCGCAAGGCAACGCTGAAGTGGAGTGAGCTGCTTACAGACAAAATCTGCAAACCAAGAAGTCAGAAAAATGTTGGTTTGTCAGCTTTAATTTTGTTAAGATTTCTGCACAGCCGAAAGACTGCACCTTGATAATTGGATGTTAAAAAAAAAAAAAAAAA
>NDGN011549627.1:10502-46758 GCA_002564285.1 Tympanoctomys barrerae | reverse complement strand
TGGGACAAATACCTGACACTCAAAATTAGGGAAGGAAAGGTTTATTTAGCTCACAGTTAGTGGGAGGTTTCAGTCCATACTCAGCTGGCTCCAAGGCAGGGTGGTGCAAGGCAGAGAGCAGCTATTCATGGCGGTGGCAAAGAGCAGAGAGCAGAAAGAGCGGCTGCAGTTCAGGCAGCTCACTGGCCTCTCCCCTCCTTGCGTGGTAGTGTAGAGCATCTGCCCCAGGGCACTCACACCCATAATCCCAGCATTGGATCAAGAGTCAGTCACCAACTGCAGAAGCAGCTCCATGATTGCATGAGGCTTTGCGGGGGACAACTATGCACAAACCATAACACTTGCTTGGAGGCCATCTCAGCCAGCATACAGCTCCACACTTGCTGAGGCCAAGCTCAGCATCTGGGTTAGGAGAAAGTCTGACAAGCAGACAGACCAGCACAAATTGGAGAAAAGGGGGCTAGAAGCCCTGATGGGAAGCACAGAGAGTGTCCACATGGCACAGGGACACAGCACTTGTCCATGATGGTGGAAAGGTCAGGGTGCTGTAGAAGAGGGCCATTCTGAGGTTAAGGTTAAGCTCTTGGAAATTAAAAGTAATAGCCAGAGTAAACATTTCAGCCACAGAGTTGGAACATAAAATCTCACATGTATCAGAAAGCTGAGCCATTGGATGGAAATGGGTAGCAGGAGAGCAGGGACAGTGTGATCAGTGCAGGAAGTCCACTATCCAGTTCAGAAACGCTTAAAAGGGGAAAACGCTTTGGTAGAAGAAATCGTAGAAGACATAAAGACATTCGCTGGTGCTGAAAGGTACAAGCTTCCAGAAAGGGATTACCTAGCACACAGCTCCAGCAGGACAAAAAATATGCCAGATTTCAGTATTGTGAATTTTCAGAATACCACAGAAATAACCCTTCAGAGATAGACAATTAAACACTTAATAAGGATCAGATTTTAGGTTGGTATTAGCTTCTGAAGCCTTTTTTTAAAATAAAGGAATAAAAAAGGCTTTCAACTTAGAATTCTATATCCGGTGAAGCTGCCTGACATGTGTAGTATTTTCAGGTAGGCAAGGACTCAGATTTACCTCCCATTTATCCCAAGGTAGCCACAGGCATGTGTTGTACCAAAATGAGGGTAAAGCAAAGAGGGAGAAGCACAGCGTCCGGGGAACTAGGGACCGAGTCAGGGCAATAGCAAGGGAGTGTTGGGATGGCAGCAGCCCGGCCCTGGGGCAGCCCAGGCTCCAGGAGCATGCCGGGAGGCCCCCACGGGGGCGAGGTGTAAGCCTGCAAGGTCTCCGCATTTCTTTGTACAAAGGTTTTGTTAGCCATTGTTGCAGAGCTGCTAGAGTAAGCTTAGGAAGACTTAGCAATACACAGAAAACTGAGGAAAACACGGGCAAATTAGAACTCTCGAACAAATCCAGTGGGAGAGGAAATGTTGCGGCTTTCTGACTCAGCCATGAGCAGCACCCAGGCAGTCTGGGTCATTGTTGGAATTGATTAGGAAAGTAACAATAACAGGGAGTGTTGGAGGAAGGAGAGGATCCATGGCATTACCTCAGTCCTTGCCTACCTAAGAGGGAGTGGTAGATGAGGGCCAGAGTTCATAGCTCAGAAATGAACCCCAGGACATGTTCCTAGGGAGGGGGGCACGTAGCAGGCACCTAGCAACGTTGGGAGCTGGCTCGCAGCGGTGGCCACGGAGGGCTGGCCTTGCCTTGAGGCACTGTCATTTTTAAACCACAGTCTTCATGTGGGACATACCTGCTTTTTATGCCCATCTTAGAGAAATGGTGCCACATCAACTAATGCAGCTGATTAGACTATAGTCCCAATTAGAGATCCAAAAAATGAAAATTTGTTGTAAGATTTAAAGAAATACAGTCCATATATAACTAAATCACTTAAATGTGTTGCTCTTTTAGTGTGATTTTTCACTGTTCTCTGAAATCAGTCTTCCTGTGTACGTGCACATCCTGAGTCCTGCTGTCTCTGGGTCACCTTCCAGAGGTGCTGAGCCTGGGGACAGGAGGCCACCCCAGCAACGCATAACCGCAGGAACAGGCACAGCTGTGACCCGGTTTGCGAGGGAAAGGCTTACCGCTGAGAAAGCTGCCTTCCCCACACCCAAGCACCCTCATTTCTGTACCCCACCCCTCATTTTCAACAGTAAGACTTGATAAACATTCTCGACAGTTGTGTTGGATGATGTTTTGTGGGGTGAACCTTTGGGGCACTCTTAGTGTTGCTGTGTTCCTCCTCATAAACTTCGGAACAGATGAGAAGCCAGGGTAGAGTTCCTAAATCCTTAGGAATGAAGGCTTAAAAAGCTGTGTTGAAATTCATTTGAAAGTGACAAATAATAGGAAGCATTGCCATGAGCCTTTTCTAGAATGAAGTGTACGTTTGAGCGTGTCCTGGTCCTTGTTAAGGCCTTTGTGGAAGAAACATCTGGCAAATACTGAAGAGGCAAAAGAAGCAAATGAATATTGTCCCTGATTCCTGGTTCTTTGCTGTTTTGCACTCAGGAGTGAGCCCCAGGGCCTTGCCCAGGCCAAGCAGGTGTTCTGCCACTGAGCTTTAGTGCCCAGCTTGCATTTCTTTCAGGTTGAATACTTTAAAAAAAACACACACACACACACACATTTATTTATTTATTTTGTGTGTGTGTGTGTGTGTGTGTGTGTCGCCAGCTGAGCCCACCAGGGGACAGGGCTGGATGGCATGTGGTGCTGGGGGATCGAACCGCGGTCCCTGTGCTTTGCCAAACTTGTTCCAAGTAAGTGCTTTAGACCACTGAGCCATCTTGCCAGCCCCTCAGGTTGAATACTTAATGCTGTCAGATATATATTTGTGAGCAAATCTCTAAAGAGTTTAAATTTATGATTCTACTCTAAGCATTTTACATCTTTTAACACTTTTAAATTAATTTTTAAAATAACCTTTCCTATGGCATGTAATTTACAGAGCATAAAACAAATCAGTTTGACTAAGTTGTGACAAAAGGTGTAGGCACAGAAAAGAACATATCCATGGCCCTACAAGTTCCTTTCTTCCTCCCTGTACTGAGGCAACAGCAACTATTGAAAGCCTGCCTTTCGCAGTGGTGTGCTGCCCTGTCCTTGTCCTTTGGCTTGGTTCCCGCCTCTCTCAGCTGTGCTGTCCTGTACGGTTTATATCACCATGTGTCTTTCTGTAGAATAAGTTACTGCAGGGAGAGCTGTGGCTCATGCAGCAGAAACCTCTGGGCAGTTCTTCAGGTGATCTGTAATCTGTGTCTTGGCACTTACTCTGTGAGAGGGTGGATTAGAAGAGCCCTGATGCTTTGACAGGGACCCACATCGGCTGCCTCTGCCTCGGGCTCTCCAGCGTTCCCTGTGCCTTGGTCTCCTTGGTTCCAAGGAGATTTTCCCATGGTGGCCTCTGCAGTGTGTCACATTGAGGCTGTGCCGAGACTTTATTGTTCAACATTTTCTTTCAAGTTGGTTTCTGTTAACTTGATCCAGCCATTTAAGTAGGGAAGGTAGGGCCAAGGCTGTGTCTCAGCAGCACAGCAGCTGACTGGCAAGTGTGAGGCCCTCAAGTTTGATTCCTGCTAACACAAAAAAGAAAGAAAAAGGAAAAAAGTAGAGAAGATAGTCTCGCAGGATGAATGGCCAAGTCCTCATTTATTAGCAGGGGCTTTTGCCTTGGGCCTGCAGGCATTGGCCCAGGGCTGGCCTGTCAGCCCTCTTAAGTGTGCCATGCGATGAGGTGGATTTCCCTTTGCTTTTCTTGGCTTTCATTGTCTTTTCTAGGTGGAAGAAATTAGAAACTCACGATGTTGTCATAGAATGTGCCAAAATCTCTCTGGACCCTGCAGAAGCCTCCTACGAAGACGGCTATTCTGTGTCTCGCCAGCTCTCCACCCACTTCCCTCACCGTCCCCCAGACGTCCCCACCAGCCCTTATGTAGACACACAGAACAGCTATGGTAAAAAGTGACTTCGGTACTTAGCTCTCTTACAACTTTGTCTCTGGAAAACATTGCTTATCTTTGTTGGCTGAATGTTCTTTTCCTAGATCAGGGCTTAGTTTATTTCCTAGGAACTTTTCCCAAAATGTTTAAAATTTGAATTTGCCTCCATTTTCTTCTGACAATGTTCTCCTTCAAGTTTAATCGTCCCTGGTGTCCAGCTGGACTGTGTACACAGACTTGGCCTTGGGTCCTCTGCATTTAACAAGGAAAGGCGAGGCTTCTGTCTGAGGATACCCATACTTTGAGGCATGTAGTGAGAGGCCTTCTGGGCAGGAAGTTAGAGCTAGGTTCATACTGAAATCTGGGCTTTCTCCATAGGCTGCACCCACCAGTACCTCATCATGTGCCCCTTCCAGTTATCAACATCAGACCTCCCTGGACTCCTGCTGCCCAAGAGCATTAAGAAACCTTCTCTAAATGATGCTGTGTTAGACCCAAGGGCAGGGGAGAGCTTGTCATACTTTAAACATGCAGATGATGGAGTGTTATAAGATGGTCTGAGGACTGTCAGTTTTTGTCAGAACAATCTGAAGCTCCACTCTTGATGCGTTGTGCTCTTCTCTTGCAGGCCATGCTACTTCCACCCCTTACTCCACCTCCCGGCCGACGCTCTTCAGTACGCCAGGGCATCTAGTTCACTCTCTGGGTTTCCTGTTGACTCGGCCATTACCTGAGCCGCCACAAGTATGGTGTCACGCAGTGTGCCTGTTTCCCCTCTGCCTCCTGGTGACGCTGGTCAGGATTCAGTGGATGGTCGCAAGTGTTTCACACTGCACGTTTCAGGAGGTCCTTTCAGGGATAAACGTTCAGAGCAGAGAAGTCTCCTGTGACGTCATGGGCCTTCTCGGAGTCAGGATGTACAGAATACAGCTTGTCTTTTAATAAAGCTTTAATAAGATGCTCTTTCCAGTTGGAAAGGTTAAATTTAAACAATATTACATCTAAACCTTGTGGAGGAAACTATTAATTTACCATTGCTGATGGGCTTTTTACTTTGCAGGCTACTCTTTGGAGCCCATCTGTGGTTTGTGGTATGACCACTCCTCCAACGTCTCCTGGAAATGTCCCACCTGATTTGTCACATCCGTATAGTAAAGTCTTCGGCACAACTGGTATGTACATCCTGGATGTCATGGTTGGTTTGGGCTTGCATTTCATGGCAGAAGGAGCTATCATCAGATCTCATAATGGGGGGGGGCGGGCAGAACTGGGGATTAAACTCAGACAAGTGCTTATTCTACTGAGCTATCTTCCCGGCCCCCTGTTTTTGACTCTTAATGCAAACCTTTAGGGTTTTCAGAATGAGTAAAGTGAAAGAGAGAGGGAAAAAGATTCCCTAGGGGGAAAAAGAGAGATCTAGGGTTCCTTAGATCTTGAGGACATGTCCATCTAATATTCTTTGTGACAAAAATAGGAAACATGCATAAATAACGTTTACTGCATACCAAAGGGGAAGAAAAGAGAGATCTCGGTTCCCAGGAAATTAATTCTGAAGCCTTATTTGCAGTAATAGGCAGAGAAAAGAACTGGTAGTTTTTCTGATAGTGGGGCGCACTTGATTATTTTGCCCTCATCTCTGAGCAGGTGGAAAAGGAACTCCCCTTGGAACCCCTGCAACCTCTCCTCCTCCAGCCCCCATCTGCCATCCCGATGACTATGTGCACATCTCCCTCCCCCAGGTCACGGCCACACACCCTCGGAAGGTGAGTCTTGGCTTGTACCCTGTCCCTCAGCCTCAGCACAGTGGCGGTCTTGCAAGCCTCACCTTGTAAACCCTAATTATGCCAGGTAGACTTCCGATCCAATAGGAGATGGGTCTGAATCACCATAGTTTTGATGCTCTGATGGGTCCTGAAGCGCTGTGCAGGCCCCATGGAGTAGGCACCCATGGAGTAGGCCGGCCTTCACTGTAAGCTGCGGGTGGCCCACTGCACTGACACTTTTCACTGCTGCTGTAGAAATCTTGGTAGATGAAACGGTGGCCCTGTAGCTCCAGTCAGTACAGATACTGCACCATACTGCAAGATATTGCATGCTCCCTAAAAACAGGAAAGAGCCAGTAATCCCAGCCTCGGAGGCTGAGGCAGGAGGATCACAAATTTGAAGCCAGTCTGGACTACATAGTAGACCTTGTTGCAAAATAAATACATCCATACATACAGGAAAAAAAGTAACAAGTACTATATGTATGCTGTATTAAGCAGTAGAAGTTAGTAATTTTGTTAAATCTGGACCTTGAGAACATATCCATCAAACATTCTTTGTGAAAAAATAGGAAACATGCATAAATAATGTTTATTGCATACCAGAGAATGGTGGTAGCTTCAGGCCCTTGCAGAATTATTTGAATTAGAACTGAACTAGTTCCTTTCTTTCATGGAACACCAATTTTATTTGAAAGAAAAGGTAACTGACAAACTTGGGTCTTTGCCAGGAGTTTCATTGGGTTTTCTTTTGTTTGTTTGTTTGTTTTTGTGGTTGGGGGACAGAGTTTCTCCACGTAGCTCAGGCTGGCTTTGAACTCACCCTGTAATAGCCCAGGCTAGTCTCAAATTTTTGGTAACCCTCCTGCCTTGGCCTCCCGGCTGCTGGAATTACAGGTGTGCGCCTCCAGGCCCAGCTGCAGAGAGCTACTTGAGAGATGTACCGTGTCCCTCACTTCAGGATAAACAGCTTACAGAACTCATTGCTGATGATAAAATTCAACTTTCAGCGGGGGGTGTAGCTCAGAAATAGGAAATGAAGTTTCATTCTGCCACTCTAAGCTTGGTAGTTTTTATGATGAAGTTAAAATCTTTTTTTTTTTTTCTTCTTATTTTAGGTTTAAGTCTTGGTAGTGAATAATTTTGATTTTTTTTTTTTTTTCAAATGTGTAATGAAGTGTTTCCACGTCCAGAACAACTAAATACCTTGTGGAGCCAGTGCCCTCAAGTGCCTGTGGGCGATGCTGCAGAGTAGCGCCTAGGTCAGAGTGCATTCAGGGCACAAGGTAGCCAGTGGACTGTGACGCAACTTGGAAGGTTGTTTCAGAGAATTTTGGGTGCCACTTGGTAATTAACTTGGGGGGCTGCCGCTCTCAGGTTTTGATGTAGCATCAAAGACAGCAATTATTTACAAGCGTGTGGAAAGTGTCAGTGTGTTTACTCTGGGAGGCAGGCGTCTCTGGGGCCCCAGCACTAACGCGCTGCAGCACACAGTGTAGAGCAGCTGTGGTCCATTAAGACAGAGAGTAGCGCCCCTCAGAATGTAGAACAGTTTCACTCTTCACTCTAGATTTATTATTTTTTGAAAAATATATTTTCTATAAAACAGTTGTATAGGGGGCCGGGGAGATGGCTCAGTAGGAGAGCCTGAGTTCAATCCCTGGTTCCACAAAAAAAAAAAAAGTATGGATTAACAAGCAATAAATTTGTTATTTTTAAGTCAATAGATATTTTAAAATATTTTTGAATGTCTAATATAGTAACAATTGACAGATTTAAACACACAGAAACTCTTGAAGACTGTAAAGGCAGTTTGAGAAGCAGAAGGGCCCTCTCTGGCAGTCTTTACAAGGTGCTAGAGAAGGTGCAGAGAGTGTTCTGCTGTGTGATATGACGACACTTGTCTTTTCAGGAAGAGAAAGTGGAACCTACACGGCCGTGTCTCCACAGACAGCCCCATCTTTCGAATGACAGAGGACTAGGTAACATCTCTGGGTAGCATGGACCCTGCTTGTCTCTTCATGTTGGATTATGTGTATCCAAAGCAGAGTGAAATGGTGCACGCTGTAGCCCGAGCTCCTCAGGAGCCTGAGGCGAGAGGCTTTCCACAGGAGGAGGATGTCTTGGGTTTAGGACCAGTGTGCAGCATAGCTAAGAGCCTTGCCTCAAAAGGGTGAAAATGAGGGCCTCCTAGAACACCACAAAACACTGATGTGTAGAGTTTAGAAACAAAGTAAATAAGTACTGGATTCTAAAAGTTTATAATAATGTAAAAACAGTTTTTAAGATAACTGAGCATGGTGGTACACATGTCATCCCAGTACCGTGGGAAGCTGAGGCAGGAAGATTGCAGGATGAGCTCAGCATGGGCAGTTTAGCAAGATGCTCTTAGAAAGTAAAAAAAAAAAAAAAAAGGTGTGATGTTACTATTATATATATCTGAAATTTACCAATAAGACAAACAAAAAACCCAAAGGAGAGCTGACCTGATATCTCAGTGGACTAAAATGTCTGCTTAGGCAGAGTGCAGCAGCCAGGGTTCAATCCTGGAGTGCCGTGCTGGCCGCGCACCCTGGGTGCCCTGAGACCTCAATTGAGACTGGGCGTGGTGTCGCGCACCTGTAATCCCAGCACTTGGGAGGCTGAAAGCAGGAAAATCTGCAAGTCCTATATATAGTGAGACCTTGTATACCCTGTAGGCTCTGTCCTAAGTACAGGAAAAAAAAAAGTATTTTAAAAGCTCTAAATGTAGCTCAGGACAGAGGCACTGGGCTCAGTTCCCATCACCACCACCTAAAACAAAGAAAAAAAATACTCCAGCTGTTTCCTTGAAGTACTTGAGTGTTTTGTTTGTTTGGTTGGTTTGGTTTGGTTTGGTTTGGTTTGGTTTCTTTCTGGAACTGGGGATTGAACTCAGACATTTGCGCTTGCCAGGGAAGCACTTACTCTACTGAGCCATCTCCCCAGCCCTTGAGTGTTTTAAGTTGGGCTAATTACATGGTTTTATCTGTTCTTGAGGATGCCAAAGCCTGGGCATTTTATTCTATGGGGGTTATTTTTGGTAGCTTCCCTGAGATGTCTTCTAGTTCAGCCCCTGTGGTTGGAGGCTGGAGGGAGTTGGTGGGAAGAGCGATTGCAGCCGCCTTGTCACGCTCCAAGCCCTCTGCATCCGCAGGGACCTCTCAGCTTGTCTCTGACCAGTGTTCTCTCTGTTTCTCTTCAGAAGAGCTGCCCGGCACCAAAGGCCCTGTCACTCTGAGTGACCTGCCAGGGTTTCTAGGTGATCTGGCCTTAGAGGAGGACAGTGTTGAAAAAGATAAGGAAGAAGGTGATGAATGTGGGATTCCTGTGAGACGGTGCAGCTTGGCCTTGTTTTGTCCCAGAACTGAGATCTGGAGACAGCTCAAAGGCTTGCTTGGTTTTTCTTCTGCTGAGCAAATGGCGGGTGTTTTAATAGGACCTGTGGCGGGGGGTCAAGGGATGCCCGGGTACGTGGCCCTGCTTAGGCCTGCCCTGCTGAGCAGCCACTGAAGCGTCCTTGTTTCCCGCTCTCCTTCTAGCTGCAATATCTAAAGAGCTTTCGGAGATCACCGCCCCAGAGGCTGAGCCTGGGGTCCCTCGAGGAGGCTTTGACTCTCCCTTCTACCGAGACGGTCTCCCGGGTTCTCAACGGAAGACACACTCGGCTGCCTCTGGGACACAGGGCTCCAGCGCAAACCCCGAGCCTTTGCACTCCTCCCTGGAGAAGTTTGGGCCCGACACACCAAAGCAAGCCTTTACTCCTATAGATCTACCCTGTGGCAGAACCAACACCAGCCTTGCTGGGGACAGGGACCGCCAGACTGCCCTGGAGACCAACATCCTCACTCCCAGCCCTTGCAAAATGCCGCTTCGGAGGGAGATGGACTTTGGAGGCGGGCAGCCTCCCCCGTATGATCATCTCTTTGAGACAGCCTTGCCAAAGACTGCCTGCCACTTTGTCAGCAAGAAGTCCGAGGAGCTGTTAAGGAGAGTGCGGGGAAGCCCTGAGGAAGACGCCATGCCCTCTGCCTCCCCCATGGAAGTTCTGGATAGGCTGCTACAGCAGGGAGCAGATGCGCACAGCAAGGAGCTCAGCAGGTAAGCTGGCCACCATCCCAGTGCAGCCCGTGCAGGTCACCAGAAGACATGCACAGCGTGGTTCTCTCTGCCTGCTTGGCTGGGGGGGGGGGCGCCAGTTCCCCCATATTCCCAGAGGTGCTCCAGTGTGTGCTGTCCACCACACGAGTGTGCCCTGGGCTCAGACAGCCCGTAGGGTGTCTGTGGAAGGAGCCTTTGTAGTGTAGGCTGTTGTATGTGCCACGGTCCTGGGAGGGTGGAGATCAAAAATAAGCACCTGGGGCTTCTCGATATAGCAGTATTTAGTGTTTCCCCTTTAATTACAGATTATTCTGTTAGGTTTTAAAAATGTGGATCATTGGGTAAATATCAGACCATCCAGGCCAGGCATGGTGGTGCATGCCTGTAATCCCAGCCCTCGGGAGGCTGAGACAGGAGGATCATTGCGCATTTGAAACTAGCCTGGGCTACAAAGTGAGCCAGAGCCGCCAAAAATAAAAATCATATCAGCAGCATTTTATGCAAACTCAAATAGCCTAATGACCTCCTACCACACAGAGCTCTTAGAAATGTAGGACACCCTTATGGCCTAGTACCCTTTTTGAGAGGGCTCTAGTTTGGATTCTGTGCTATTTCTGCACAGGTTCTTGGAGAAATGTTTCGTTCTTTGTATCTTCTATAATATTGTCCCAAGGTGGAATCTGACAGGAATGATAATATTTAAACTTCTGTTACTCTGGTCTTGCTGTGTAGCTCAGGCTAGTATTGAATTCACTGTGTAGCCCAGGTTCGCCCCAAGCTCGTGGCAGTCCTCCTGCCCCAGCTTCCTGAGTGGTGGGGTTACAGACAGGAATCACCATGCCAGGCTAGCCTTCCTGTTTTTCAGTTAGATTTGGTATAATGGGTTAAAATAAGTGAACTACTTTTTCTTAAGTGCAGGTAAGAGTTGCTTCTCCAAGGAAGCTCTTCCTGTGTATTCCATGGAGAGTGGGGAAGCAGATCCTCCTCAGCCTTGGAGCACTGACCTCAAGGCGCGGGCCACACTGAGGGCGGGGGCGCACAGTGGGGCTTGTCCTCTGAAGCTCTGGCCATCGCAGCCGGCTGCCTGCCCGTCCGTCCTCTTGGGCCGCACCTCCAGCTCCATGTGCTCTCGGGGCTTCGCGTTTCCTTAGGTCCTGGAGGGTTCTGGGCACAAGGAAGTGACCTACTCTTGTTGCAGTTACACGTCTAGATCGCTCTTCTACATCCAGTAAGTAACTTCATTGTCCGAAACTTTATTCCCAGGTTGTCCCTACCCAGCAAGTCTGTCGACTGGACCCACTTTGGAGGTAAAGTTGCTGCTTTAGCCCCACATCCACCCCAGAGGCTTTGTTCACAGCTCCTTGTATGTCCTTGAAGGAAGGGCCCTCTGGGAAGCACCTCCCCTGGCCCTCCTCCAGCAGCTCATCTGGTTGGCTGGAATCTCAGGGTTGTCAAGTCAGCATTTCCTGTTTTTGAAACATGCCCAGTAGCACGTGTTTGGAAATAGAAGTGCAGCCTTCAGCCAGGCCCCCTCGGAAGGACCCGAAACTCCTAGGGGAGAACACAGCTGTGCAGGAGCAGCTGGAGGAGAGCCAGGGATTGGGGGGGGTCTCACTATGCAGCTCACACTTGTAGTGATCCTCCTGTTTTCAGCCTCCCCAGCACTGGGATTACAGCTGTGCCCCCCACACCTGGTCTTGGTGATCGCTCAGTGTGCCCAGAGGTAGGGCTGGCCCAGGGTGAGGCCAGCATGGCATGTGGTGCTGGGGATCAAACCCTAGTTCCTGTGCTTGCCTAAGCAGGTGCTTAGTCCGCTGAGCTATCTCACCAGCCCTTTAAACGGAGGCGGCTGGTATATGTGTCCTACCTCTCAACAGTGGCTGCTTTTGGGAACTAGGTGGTTACTTGCACAGTGGTTTGTGTTTGAAAGAATTGTGTTTCTTCCACCAGTAGGGGAGGGCCGGGCGGACCACAGATAAAAGACAGCCCTGCCATTGCCCTGTGCTTTACTGGCAGGCTCTCCTCCCTCAGATGAGACCCGCACCCTCCGAGACCAGCTGCTCTTACTGCACAACCAGTTACTCTATGAGCGCTTTAAGAGGCAACAGCATGCGCTCCGGAACAGGCGGCTCCTACGCAAAGTGATCAGGGCTGCGGCTCTGGAGGAACACAATGCTGCTATGGTGAGGACACGGGCGTGCGGGCCTTGCCGTTTGTTTGCTTTGAGTCAGCGTGGAGGCTTGTCAGAACAGTGAGGGCCAAGTTGGCAGGGCAGCCCTGCTCACGGGGCTGGGCCAGGCCACTTGGTCTCTGAGGGGTGGCTGCAGATGGCAAGACCACAGAATCCCCTTTAGCTCCCAGAGGCCATGGGGCCAAGGCACGTTGTGTGTTTGCTTGTGATTGGCTCTGATGATGAAGGGATTGAAAGGTAATTTTATTTCTCCAGATGTGCAACCAATTCCCCTGAAGCTGTTTCATGTCATAGAATTGAAATCTATGTCATGCTGCCAGTATAAAGGCAGTGAGATTTGGCATTGAAGTAGTGACTATACTAGTTGTCTTAGAAAAAAAATTTGACCTCTTGGAACCTTGTTACGGCTTCTATAAAACGAGTAACTGTAGTAGCAGGATGGAGAAATCACAATAGTAACACCTAGTTCTTCAGTTCTGAAGGTTAAAAGAAATGATCTCAGTAAGTACTTGCCTGTGCCTTGCATGGTACAAGTGTTCAGTACATGTTCAGTGTTTTAGTGAACCTAGTCAGGACCATGTGGTCCTATCTTACTCCAGTGGTGGTGGTTGAGATGTCCAAAAGCATGGGAAACAGCTTGATTCCCAAGTAAAGTTCTTTATATAACTCACAGTCTAGGTGCTAGTGTGAAACTGGGCAAACGTTAACCAAAAAGCCAGTAAGATAGTCCTGAGACATCAGACTCTGCGGCTTGTCATTGTGGTTCCAGGTAGTCTGTGATTGTGGGGCAAGTGTATGCCTCACTGCCATGTTTGATGTTAGCTAAAATAATGGCATCTCTGGTTTTGGCTAGAAAGATCAGCTGAAGTTACAAGAAAAAGACATCCAAATGTGGAAGGTGAGTCTACAGAAAGAGCAAGCCAGGTACAGTCAGCTGCAGGAGCAGCGTGACACCGTGGTGGCCCATCTCCACAGCCAGATCAGACAGCTGCAGCATGACCGGGAAGAATTCTACAACCAGAGCCAGGAATTACAGGTACAGGCTGAAGCTGGGCCAGCCAGCAGAGAAGGCCTGAGAGCCACCGCAAGGGCACAGGGGAGCTTGTCCTTTGGTCGGCTCTCCTGAGATAAGCGCTTCCCTCTGAGATTGCGGCAGATAGATTTCATGGCGCTCCATCTTGCCAAGGACAGAAATTCCCCAGCTCCTTTAGTTCATAGCTGCTTTAGTGTGCATGCACTATGGAGCCCAGGGAAGCACGACGGTCCCCTCATGTGAGAGGTCTAAGCTCAGCCACTGTTAGTGCAGCTTAATTGCTATTGGAAAATGATATATGTATATACACACTTCTATTCTTAACACTTCGGATAGCTGCAGTTACTAAACCATGCATACCGGGCAGCACCACAACTCAAATCCCAGCCTTGGGGCTGGTTGCTGTGCGCAGCACTGCCCTCATTTCCTGCTGCACACTGGTTCCTCACAGCGCCTTTGTTCCACAGCAGTCCTCCAGCGCTCAGCTTTGCAGAGATAAGGCTTCATCCGGGCACACAGCATGGTCTAGAGTTGGGCTGTCAGCTGCCTCTGACTAATTAGTAGTTCACGTTATGTCCCGCAGATGTCACTGCATGTCCCTCAAAAACATAAACCATCTCCATGATAGCCCCGTGCATTGGCTTATAGTCCCAGGGCTCTTCAGCGTGCAGATTGGGAACTAGAGCCTTTTGTTAAAATAGTAAGTGATTTAGAAATCAGCAGCAACTAAACTTTTAGGACAAGCCGAATGCTGCTGCCCAGAATAGGCAAGCAGTTGGGCTGGGCACGCCCGGGTCAGTGTGGGCTGGCATGGCTGTAGCCAGGCAGGTGGCCCACACTGCCATTGCTTCATAACCGCATCTGTTTGCATAGACAAAGCTGGAAGACTGCAGGAACATGATCGCAGAGCTTCGGGTGGAGCTGAAGAAGGCCAACAACAAGGTGTGCCACACGGAGCTACTGCTGAGCCAGGTCTCTCAGAAGGTGAGCAGGGGGAGCTATGGCCTCCCACTCCTCCCTAGGTGGGCCAGCTGTGTTACTTGAGTGTCGGTGGTGGGGTCCCGCCCTGCTTTGCCTTTAGAAGACACTTGACAGTGTCACATTTTTTGGTGCCACTGGCAGTTCATGGCTAGGGGCCAGGGTACTGCTGAATATGCTTTAGTGTACAGATTGTACCCTCAGCAAAGTGGGGTGAGCCACAGGCCACAGATATCCTGTGGAGCCCTTTCTCAGTACCTCCTGTACATAAATGTGAAAGTATGTTAAGGTTGTGGGGTTTTTTGGTATTAGGAGTCAAATTCAGGACCTTGCACTTGGCAGGCAAGCATGTGTGCCGCTGAGCTATCTCTCCAGCCCATGTTAAGGTTTTTGAGCTGTGATCCTGTCTTTGGTATTGAGCAGACCTGCTGTGCACAGTTCATTCAGCAGTAGGCAAGTTTCCCTGGGCCTCATCCTAGATCTGGTGCTCCTGCCGTGGTGGCCACAACCTGACCATCTGCTGCTGGTGTCCCATGGTGGTCACCTTGGTGTGGTCCATTGGTGCTGCTTCCTACTTGCATAGCACACGTTGAAGTACCTTTCTGCTCATTCTTGTGGTTCTCTGGGTACCCCCCCCCAGGTGTTATCTTGGGAAGTCTCCCCTAGTACTGACCTTCTGTGGTCCTAGCGGGTTTCCTGATTAACATGCATTTCTAGTTTTGTGGGGCTGGACTTCTCACAGTGTGTGTTTTGGTCAGCTCTCCAACAGTGAGTCAGTCCAGCAGCAGATGGAGTTCTTGAACAGGCAGCTGTTGGTGCTTGGGGAGGTCAATGAGCTGTATTTGGAACAACTGCAGAACAAGCACTCAGACACCACCAAGGTACGTGGCACACGGAGCACAAGTTGCAGGCCCAGGCAACATGTCATGTAGACCAGCTTTTGGGAATTGTTCCTCAGAGATAGAGCTGTGTCCAGCACACCTCTCCCTGGCCCTGCACAGGCACTGTCCAGCTGTGGTGAGTGTGTACACCCTTGCTGGGTGGCTCTGAGCTGGCGTCTGCTGCGTGTGCAGCAGCTGGTGGGATCATTGCAGGTGTGGAAGTGTTTCTTCTCTCTCTCTGTAGAGAAGCATTTCCCTCAGGACCCTAGTTATGTCTTGGTCTGTACTGTGTGTGTGTCGTTTTCTCTTCCTTTTCTTGTTGAATCTAATTTTTGCTGATGGTCGTTCAGTCCTGGCAACAAGGCCAGCAACTGGATGATCTTACGTTAATTAGTGTCTCACCACTGGTGTCAGGACAGAAGTTCCATGTCACTTTATAAATAGCCTCAGGTAATGTGGGTGAACGAGTTGGGAATAGAATTTTAGTAGGAAGTGCTCAGACGCTTTCTGTCACAGCTGCTTCATCACACGGCCCTCTTCAGGGTTTCTTGGGCTTATGCTTTGTAAAGTGTCTTTTTTGAACATATGTGCACACCAAAAAGTATCCTTTTTGGACTTGGCTCTCAGACTCCTCCTAAAAGGATGTTACATGTGGAACTTTTTAGACACTGGCAGTCATTGTGAGGGTGGAATGGCTTTGCATGAAGGAAGGTGGGAAGCAGACCCAGGAGACCTTTGAAAGAGCTGTAGAGGATGCTGCCGAGGCTTTCCAGCAGAAGTAGAGAGGGGGCGGGTTCTGTGACGTGATATGGCTGCTTGGGGCCTGCTTGGATACTTCAGAACCATGAGCAGCCACTGCCCACTCTGGGCCTGCTTGACAATGAAGGATGGTGCTGCTGCTCAGACAGGCCGCCTTCTGCTGTAAGCCATGTGAAGAACACAAGCCAGGATGGCCCACAATAAGGGATTTCACTTGGCAAGTCCAGAGGCAGGCGAGTTCCAGGCGGGTCAGGTTGGCAGCTGTGGGCAGCACCAGGGAGCCCAAGTCATCGCTGTTTCTGCACCACACTGCCTAGACTGTCAGCTTTGTTTCCAGGCCAGCTGTCCCTGTGGTTGCCAGGTAGCACCCAAGATGCACTTTTCTCGGGCAGATCCTGGTGTCTTGAAGAGAAGAGCATCTCTTCTGAGTCTTGCTCAGCAGAGAGACCTTTCCCAGAATCCTCTACATACTTCCCGTGGCCCTTGTTGGCCAGGACTGAGTCGTGTGCTCATCAGTACCCATCTTCACCTCATGTCAGTGAGGCTTTGCAGCCAGGACTGTGCTGGGCTTGGTCTTGCTCAGGCCAGCAGAGGGGAATGGGGAGTTGTCCGAGAGTCAGGTGGGACAGTCAGTTGGCTGGTGAGGGCACTGTGAGCTCATGGACCTTGCCTTGCTGGGAGAATTATCCATAAATAAATCCATAGATCTGACCCTGGAGGGCCCGCTCCAGAGTGTCCCCTACATAGAGGGGCATAGTATTTGCTTGTTATGACCCACAGATACCATCCTGTGCCCTTTGACCACATTGGGATTACTTAATACCTACTGAATTGCTAATAAATAGTTGTCACACTGGCATTAGGAAAGAGTGGCAGGAAAGTTTGTGCATACTCAGTATAGACAGGTTCTTTTTCTTTTTCTCTTTTGTCTTTTTTTTGGGGGGGGAAAGGGGGTACCGGGGATCAAACTCGGGGCCTTGTACTTGCTAGGCAGGTTCTTACATCACTGAGCTGTCTCCGAGCCCCAGACAGTTTCTTTTTGAACATTTCCTTTTGTGGTTAGCTGACACCATGCGTGTCGCGGGCTCACTGTTCTTGCTTGTGACCCACGTCAGATGTGCTGTCCTCGCTTGTGCTGGTACCTGCGCCACGTGGCACAGCTGGAAGGCCACATGGTGGCACAGCGGCTGAAGCTTCAGTCTGCTGCAGTCTGTACCCTTGAAGCTTGTACTTGTCAGTTTCAAGGCCAGGAGACTTCATGGAAGTTTATCTCATTGCACTGTGTGGTTTGCTATCTTTTTAAAAAAGCAAATATTATGGCTATGAATTTTACTTTATATACATTTTACCGTAGTTATCACACACACATAACACATGCTGTTAGAAAATTATTCTTTTTTCTGCACATCAGTGTACCCTTGTCTTGAGCTTGCGGCTGCAGGGAGGCCATCCCCCTGGGCACGATCGGCAGATCTCCTGAGGGGACCCATCCCGCACAGGCTGCCTCTCCTGGGCAGACCTGCTCCATTCCTGTTGCCTTCTCTAGCTCTACCTCGGCTGCTCTTAGGAGAGCAGGAAAAATAAAATAGCAGATAACCTACTACCGTATCTGTGAACATGGGCATACATCACTGGGGACAGAGGAATGTTTTTGCATGGTGGACTGTTGCTGTCTGCTTTTGTACCTTTTACCAATGCCATAGGCTAATAACTCACAAATATAAAGTGTACTTTATGTAATTGCTTCCTGCACAAGGTGCTTCCAGGTCTTATGTTACTTTTCTTACTGAGACAAAACACCCAACACCCAAAATTAAGGATGGAAAGGTTTATTTAGCTCACAGTTTGTAGAGATTTCAGTGCACAGTCAGCTGGCTCCAAGGCATGGGAGGGCAGTCCAAGGTGGCAGAATCCCACAGAAGCGGGGAGAGAGCAGGCTTCTTTTCCTTCCTTACACTGCAGGCTTCTGGCGCACACCGTCTCCCTGCCCTCCTCTTGCACAGGCTCAGAAAGTTCACAGAGCAAGGACCTGGCCCCCTGCTGAGTCGCTTAGTTAAACTTCTGAACTTCTCAATTCTCGGTGGACACAACGTATCAGCCATTGCCTAGCTCTTACAGATACACTGATGATTATTTTTGTACAAAGTGTCTATGAGTTCAGATTGTTTCTTTTGGGTTAGCCTTTGAGGAAGTGCCCACTAAGCCTAACGCGTCCTACTTGCTTGTATTTCTACCACTGGGATACTAATGTGCCCTCTCAGAGCTTATGATATCTTTTCAAAGTGGATCTGGTGTGTTTGTTTCCTGTCAGTACTAACTGCAATCTCTTAGGAAGTGGAAATGATGAAAGCTGCTTATCGGAAAGAACTAGAAAAAAACAGAAGCCACGTTCTCCAGCAGAATCAGAGGCTTGATACCTCCCAGAAACGAATTTTGGAACTGGAATCTCATCTGGCCAAGAAAGACCACCTTCTTCTAGAACAGAAGAAGTACTTAGAGGATGTCAAGGCCCAGGCAAGGTAACTTTCACAAGAGAGGCTTGGGTAGTGGGGGCTCTGGCAAGTGGGGCTTCTCACCATCCAGGTGGCTCCGTGTCTTTCAGAGGACAGTTGCAGGCCGCAGAGAGCAGGTATGAGGCCCAGAAAAGGGTCACCCAAGTGTTTGAGTTGGAGATCCTAGACCTATACAGCAGGCTGGAGAAGGACGGTCTCCTGCGAAAGCTCCAAGAGGAAAAGGCAGAAGCTGCAGAAGCTGCGGAAGAAAGGTAAGAGCCAAGAGCCGTCCCTGACTCACCATGAGGCTGCTGGTAGCAGAGCTGAGACTGTGTTGCCTGATGCTGGAAGCAGCCGTTGCAGCCCATCATAGAGCTCCCTGACCCATCCTTCCTCTCAGTGCCTGTGGTCTTCTCACCCCCACTTTGGGCTGGAGTCGCATGGCCCGCCATTCACACGCAGATTGCCATCTCAGATCCCTCACTGTAACTGTGGCTCCTCTGTGCCCTCTCGCTTGGTTTCACTGTTACATAGCAGAGCAGGCCAGCAGAGTTGAGGTTCAGTGGGCATGGGTAGCCATCCCATTCGTCTCCCAAACATGGGCATCAGAGTCACCAACTCCTTTTTTCTCCCTGATTTCTTGTAGGCTTGACTGTTGTAATGATGGCTGCTCAGATTCCGGGGAAGGGCACAGTGAAGAGGGATCTGGGCACAATGGTGAGACCAAAACCCCCAGGCCTGGCGGCATGCGAGGGAGTAATGGGGGTCGAAGAGCTGGAGGCAGTGGTGGCGGCGGCGGCAGCAGCAGCAGCAGTGAGCTTTCCACCCCAGAGAAACCCCCAAGCCAGAGAGCAGGCCCCTTCAGTCGGAGGGAAGCCACCATGGGTGAACCCACACCTGGCATTCCGACCGTGGGCTCACTGCCCAGTTCAAAGAGCTTTCTGGGCATGAAGGCCCGAGAGCTGTTTCGCAACAAGAGTGAGAGCCAGTGTGATGAGGACAGCACGACCCTCTGCGGCCTCTCGGAGAGCCTAAAGACAGAGCCGGGCAAGGACTCGGGTGTGGAGGCCAAAGCGTCCCTGAGCCTGGACGGCCCGCACCCTTCTCCCGCCGGTCTGGATAGCGTTGGACAGCTTCGTATCATGGACTACAATGAAGCTCATCACGAACACAGCTAAGGGGGAGGCTCAGGCAGTGTTAACCTGCGTCTTGTTGGCGAAGAACAGGAGGTGTGAGTGCATGTTCGAGGTGTTCCTGTCTCCAGGGTTTGAGTGGTGGTTCACGTGTGGAAGTGGGAGAGAGGTCCTTTTGACATCTGACCGAATGCAGAACGGTTTCCAGATCTGGCATTGAAACGCCTCTTCACCTTCCCTTCCCCCTGCCCCGAGCCTTCATTTACCTATCAGTGTGTACTAATCGAGGGCCAGCTGGTGTTCCTCAGTAGCTTTATTTTCTTCCTTCTCCCCCAATGGTTGCGTCCTTTGAACCTGTGCAATATCAGGCCAACTTCCACCTTTGAGTCTGACACCACTCTGCTTTCCTGATGCTCAGGCCACTGGGTGGTTCTCGGTTAGACCAGGCAGTTGGTGGCTTGCAGGTAAGTCCGGTTTGTCCCTTCTGTGAGTGTGTGGCCTGCAGAGCGGGTTATCTTCACACGAGAGCATCTGTCGGAGACTTCTCCCTGTTTTTCAGTCCTGAAGTTCAGCCTCTACAGAAGCAGACCTAGAAAAACAATGGTTCATTCATCCTTCCGTTCTTTTGGTGGTTCTGATACACTTGTGAGGAAGTTGTGTGTGAACGAGCACCTGTTGTTTCTCAAGTGTAGCTGGCGCTGTGGAGGCCACATGTCCTGGTCCTTGGGAAAGCTCTTGTCCCTCCTTCCCCCACTACCTCTTATTTATTTGGTGTTTGCTTGAACGCTGGTACCAGGCTGAGCCCAGGCTGGTGCAGGGGCAGCACCCTTGTGCCCCCAGGTGGCAGGGAGTTCACTTGGAGAAGCTCCAGGAGCTCCCCGCAGGGAGCCGCACCCTGCGGCTGCTGTCATCCAGCTGAGCCTTTGGTTTGGTCCTTTGGTCTGGTTGCCTTCCCTTGCGTTCCTTGTGCCTCATTTGTGTCACCTGCTTCGTGATGCTGCAGCAGAGGCCATGAAGGCCCAGTTTCTTCAGAGTGTACGTGGCCGTTTTCATGCTGGGGCTGCCTCACTACCGCTTGTCAGTTCTGAGTCACAGAAGGGTAGCAGCTTCTCACACCGCTCCTGTCAGGGCTGGCTTGAGGTTACTGCCCTTTCCCACACTGGGGACAGCAGAGAACCAAAAGCAGAGTCTGGGAGGGCATTGCAGAGGCCAGCTGCCGGTACCCACTGCACTGCCCCCCATGGTCATTAGAGGTGACACCGGGCATCAGACACTGGTGTCAGTTGGGGATCCAAGCCCCCACAAATGCTCCTGAATAAACACTAGAAGCCTAAGAGCTGATGGCTGGTGTTCCAGCCCAGCCAGAGAGAAACTAGGCAGAAAAGAGCCCTGTTTCTGTTCTGTCAGAGGAAAGGGTTCAACCGTGAAGAACCTAAAGGTACGAAGTCCTGTCTGTGGAAGCTTCCAGCACATGCGGGGCAAGTCATAGTTGTGGCAGGAAGTATCCCAGCAGAGCTGGCTAACGGAAGCAGGCCGTTGGTGGCTCTGTGTTACCATGTTGCTGTAGTGATGGTGGTGAAGACCTGCTGGGGACACACCCAGCCCGGGAAAGAGCGCGCCCAGGGCTGCTGGCTGGCTGTGAGGAGTGCCAGCGAGGCCATACTCCTAATCCAGCTTTGTCCAAGGAACGCTTACAGTCCAGTACATCTTAGCTTCCTGGTTCCATATTAGAAAAGGACAACATGAACAAATTCAGAACAGGAAGGAAATGTTGCACGTTAGCTACTGAAATCAGTTTGAAATGCTTTCCCCTTTCCAAGCCTCAGAGATCTGTGCCACAGAACAAAGATGCTAGGCACTTACGTGAAAGTCTTTTCCTTAATTAGCAGAGGAAAATTTAAGAAACAAACATTGATTTTGGAGTCCAGTAGAGTGTGAGGTACAGGGAAGGAAGGAGGCAGCGTGGCAACGTGGAGGCTGTGCAGTCTCCCGGGTGCTCTGCACGTCTCCCACCCTGCTGGCTGGCTCCCCAGCCTTCCAGCCCGCCGGCTGGTGTGTTTCAGCTCACACCCCTGTACATTCCAGGAGGCCGTGGTCTTATTTAGCTAAGCTGCAGAGGTTGATACTTGGAGCTGTAGGCTTTTATGTTGCAAAGGACTCCAGGATCAGTGGGAGAGCTCGCGTTCAGTGTGGAAGTGATAGACCAGCCAAGATGCCGTGTCCTCACTCCCTGATGATTTGGTCAGGCTTTGGAAGGACGGGAAGGCGGTCAGGAGGCGCGGAGCCCCTGAGGGGCAAGCGAGGCCTGCACAGGGCGAGAACAGCTCGTGGGCCAGGCAGAGGGTGTGTTGCCACCAGCGAGCCTGGGTCATGTTGGGCCTGGGCGACCTCTGCACTGTGAGGGCCAAGACACAGAGCTTTCGCTCCTTCTGACACCAGCCAGGGTCAGCCCGGGCCTTTGTCTTAGTTAGCACAGAGTCTCTTCAGAAAGAAGCACAGCAGTATTGTCTGGGGCCGGGGGAAGAAGGAAAAGGAATGGGAGGGCACAGAGGCAGCGAGCTCCTGGAGCCACTACAGGAAGTAAGCTCGTCTCCCATAGAACTCGTGGGGCTTTAAGAGGCTCCCGATAAGGCGCACCATAAAACCTGTAAAATCGTTACTCTGGAATGAGAATTATATGGTGATAGACATGAGAAGAAAGAAAAAAGGTGTTGGGGTCGTTTCTTGGCGCCAGAGGTTTTAAGAGGCGCTCTTGGAGATGAGGCTTGGGCGCCATCCCTAAGGCAGGCCAGTAGCTTCCCTGGGCTCGCTGTGGCTTCTGGGAGCAGCATGGCCTGGCTGCCACAGGCCACAGAAGGTGCTTACTGTGTGTGATATGGTCAGGGCCAGCCGTCCCAAGCACTCTTTGAAGGTACTTTGTCAGGCCAGGCAAACTTCTGGAAGCCACTGAGGAGAAAGGAGCTTCCTCCTGACCTTCCCACTGCAGCCAGAGGCCAGAACTTCCTGGGCAAAACAACAACAAACCCCCAGACTGAGCTTTGGCAGCAGCTTGGAGTTTCCAGTGCTTTTGCTGAGAAAGGTGGGAATACAGCTGTGGTTCGGAGAGGGCATGCAGTGGCTGTCGGGGAGGTGTCCGTGGCTGGATCACAGAGCTCAGGCTGCCATTAAGGACGGAAGACGGCATGTGTTTCTGTGCTGACAGTAAAGCAGGTGCACTGTGGCCACTGTGGAAGTGTCCAAAAGGTACCAGAACCTACCACTTGAAGCCAGAAAGAACAGGGGAGCAGACAGAAGTGCCAGGGGCGGGCACCTAGCAGGGGTGGATGGGTGGGGGAGGTCGGGCCCAGCCCTGCTCGAGCGGCTACCTGGGAAGCTGGCGTCGGGTGCAGAGCCGGGCCACCCCTCCCATGGACACACCTTTGCTCTCCAAGGCGCAGGCTCTGAAGCTGACCTCCATGAGTGTTGAAAAATTAACCTAGTCTGTGAATGACCATGGGTCTGTTTACATCTGGAGTCATGTGACACATGCCCCCCTCCCCCAGACTGCTGCAGTCATTGATTGTACTCAGTGAGCTTTTCTCATAGGTAAAAGAGCACGTTTAGGTCGGGGTCTGGCGCTTGGGCTGTTCCAGGGATCCTTGTCCTGTGTGGCTGGTCTTCCCCTCCAAGACTCCGCAGTGAGCCTTGGCCAGCTGGAGTTTCCATCTTTGCCACGTGGTCTATAAAAGCTCACTGAGAGGAGTGGCTGCAGCGACGGAGCCTCCACCCTCAGCCCTCAGTTCCCTACCCCCCAGCCACTTTTGGCTCTGAAATGAATTAAGCCCAAGGAGCTCTGCAGCCCTTCCTGGTGCTGCCTGTCCTCCATCTGCGAGGAGGAAGCTGACGGGGCCGGGAAGTAGCACCCAGAGGAGACCCAGGACCCCACACCTGGCCAGTATGGGCGGGAGGCGTGGTGCTGTGTAGCCCGTACTCTGGCTCATCAGAAAGGCAGCCAAATGTTTTGCACTAAGAACAATCAGTGATTTCTCTTTAGAAATGTCTGTGGACCACAAATACATTACAGAGGAACAGGTTTTGCTAAGCTAAAATCTAGTTTTATAACTCAATCATGGATGAACCGTATATGGGTAACTTGCAGTTTAAAGGGATCTCATCAGTGAAAAGAACTCGATTTTTAAACAGACTGCTTTTAGTTAAATGGGAGAAAGTCACTTCTTGTCAAAAGGTTTGAACTTTCCTGCCTTGATCTTAAAAGCATGTCAAAGCAGTCCACATCAGATGCCATAAATATGAATTGTGAGAGAACGTGGTACAATCTCAGTGGATGGAATGGGAATCAGAAGGGTTTGCTGTCTGTCTTAGGATGTTCTGAAATGTCAAGGCAGTTGCTTGTGTTTAACTGTGAACAAATAAAAATTTATTGTTTTGCACTACTCTGCTGTGTTGGCCTGACATGCTGGCCTCCAGGGAGCATGGGGGTGGTAGACAAAGTAGGGGATTAGCCAGAGACACACACCAGCATGGGTCGGGGGTTCCGGGGGCGGCAGGAGGAGCGCATGGACGAGCGTGGGCTTGGGATTTAGTCTGTCAGAGTCTCTGTGTCCTGGTACATTAGTGACACCCATGTCTCCGCCTCAGATACTTTTCCCTAGAGAATCACTGGATGCTCCCCCACCAGAGCCACCCACAGAAACCCTGAACGCCCGCCGGTCTGCACCATGGCCAGCCCGGCCCTCCGCCCTTGCGCCCCAGTGGGCTGGCCAAGCCTGGCGTCCGGAGTCCTTTTCTGCAGAAGCAGCAGGCGTGGATTCCTCTGCACTCAGCATCTGGCATCTCAGCAGCTGCAGGTGCGAGTGCCAAGGGAAAGGACAGCGATGGCCGCTCCTGTCCTGCGCCCTCAGGCATTCGGCAGGAAGCCGCAAACGCCCTTTACTTGATCTGGAGGTCCACCGAGGCGTCTGAGGCCCAGGCAAGGAGGGACGCACTGCCAGAGGCCGCCAGCTGCGGCCCCAGCCTGGCTGCGCCTGGAGTTCAGTGCGGCTCTGCTCATTTTCATGGCAGAGGCAGCTCCTCTGAGACAGACTCGCAAGTGGCACTTGGGATTTGTCCGAAAAACAGATTTCCTTGTGTGAACAGGTCTCTCACCAGACGAGGAGTTACTTTCCAGGCCTGGAGAAATGGCTGCAGGCTGGCCCTGCCCTGCGGCGTGAGCCTCTCGGGCCCGTTTCCGGGGATGGGCGCACACTCGTCCACCGCAGAGCCCCTCCACTGTCCATGCAGGACCCTGCGGTTGCCGTCCCTCAGGAGAAACCGTTTTCTTTCAGGCTAAACCCAAGGAAAACAAGCCAGGCAGAGAGGCGCTAGAACACTTTATTCTTGACCGTCTCCCCCCGAGGAAGCAACAATACAGAAGCTAAGTCGTGCCCTGTGAAGGGAGAAACCAGCAGTCAGCGTGACTTGTGGCACGCTCAGGAGCCAGGGACACATTTTATAACATCTGGGCCTTAGCAGCACTTGCGCAGAAGCCACAAAGCAGATCTGTGCCAGCTTCTGCCATGCTTGCCCTTTTCCACGCAAAGGAGAGGGGTGGTGGGGTTCATCCCCACCATTCAGTCCAGGCCCGTGAGCACAGGCTGACCCCAAGCTTCCACTAGGAAGCTGGGCCTCCCTGTCCTACAGAGAGCTCGGGCCCTCGCACCCCTAACAGCGTGAGGGTGCTCCCTGCAGAGCTGGAGCGGGAGCTGGGCCAGCCAGGCACAGGGGTGCCAGCGCAGCGCCCTTGCTGTGGGACACCTGCTAGCAGCACCACACAGCCCGGGCAGCTCGTGAAGTGTCAGCATAATAGAGATTAGAATTGAACATTTGGAGGTGAAAGCAAGAGAAGGGAGATTCTCAACAGTGTATTGCCCCCTCGGGGCTTCATGGCAGGCTGTATCAGTAAGAATGGGTCAACCAGCTGGAACCAAACTTCCTAAAGAGAGCCACCTGGGCCTGGAGTTAGAGGCTCCTGCCAGGTGGCCTCCAGGGAGGTTTGGTGTGTCCTTTGTATCTCCCCCTAGGCCTGAGGCTGTCTTTCAGAAGTTGCCTACACTTGAGTTTTCTTAGCCCGGCCAGCGAATGCTCTGCTGCCCCAGTAGCTTTCTGTGGAGCCGGGGGCACACTCACAGGCTGCAGTGCCTTGCGGGGCAGCTTCTCCGAGTGGGCGATCCATTCTTTCATTGCGTCCAGCACGAGGGGGATGAGGCTGACCACCCCTCCATAGTGGTTCCTGGCCTCATCACAGCTGAGGTGGTTCACCACGTCATGAGGATACCTGTGGACGGGGTGGCGAGGGTGAGGCACACGGTTGCTCCAGAAGGCCTTAGAACTGGCTGTGCACCGGTTTCGGTTCTGCAGGGTTAGGGCCAAGAACCCCCAGTATTTCTGAGGTGAAAGGTAGAAGCTGTGGACCACTGACCCTGTGCTTAGGAGAAGCCTGGATTCAGGGTGCGGGAATCTGCGGTCCTCTTTTCAAAAGACTCCAGTTAGTCCTTTGGCCCTTCCCACCCCATGACCTAAAATTCCCCAAGACTTGGACATGCTGCACCCTGGTTCCCAGGGGTCGGGGGAGGACCTGCCGTAGCAGTGCTGCCACCCTTGGGGTTGAGTCCTGTGTCCCCCTTTATTGCGTGCCAGCGTGGACCTGTGTGGGCTTCTGTTAGCAGTGCTTCTGAGCCTTTCTCCCTTGACCTGGCGCTTGGTCTGGGGAGACACTTTGTTCCCTGATGTGTGACCTAGTTTTATATAAGGGTCATGTCATCCCACTAAATTGATGAGGACTAGGATTTCCCCCGCAGGGAAGTCAGGACAGTGGCACATGGCCACACCCAGGCCGGGGTGTGCCGCCCTCAGCCCAGGCTGCCCACCCAGCAGAGCCGCTCCAGCAGGACCAGAGGACTTGCCTTGCCCTCAGGCTGCTCAGGTCATTGCTCTGGCTAACCAGGGCCTTGCACTTCTCGAGGAGGTTGTTGGTGACCGGGGTGCCAGCGTGCACAGCCTCGAAGTGCTGGCAGAGCTTGTTCAGCTCTGAGCAGATGTCCAGGAACATGAGCAGGATCCGCCGGTCCGTGGAGCTGTAGCAGTGGTGCTCCATGTAGCTCTGCACCTGCAAAGCCCACGCGCCTTGAGCTGGGGAGACGTGCCCCGGGCAGCAGCACCATCCCCTCCTGGCGCCAGCTGCTCACAGAGTGTGTCTCTTGTCACTGAGTCCCCCAGGCCCTGTGCAAAAATGCTTTCCTGACCTGTTGCCACAAGTGGGTAGGTGCCATTTTAAATCCTCATTTTGCAGGTAAATATTTTGAGTACTGGAGGTTGGGAAAGGTGGAACACGCTGGTCAGCACCCCCCTGGAAGTCGCTCCCAGCTCAGGGGCTCTCACTGGGCTCGTTCTGCACACCATTCCCCAGCACCAAGCCAGCCACCACCTGGATCAGAAGGGGCCTGGTCCAGACCTTCCGTGCCATAGGCCCACGCACGAGACCCACCAAAACAGTGGCCAGCATGTGCTCTCCTGAGAAGGACCAGAAGGCGTGAGGGTCCTGTGGGCCTCAGTTGTGCTGTGCTTACAGGGTAGGGGACAGAGGAGGGATAGATGGGTAAATGGAACCAAGAAAAATGATGATCCACGTGAGAAACACAAAATGTGGTCTCCTCTGAACCCCATGTGCAGTATTAACTCGAGGAGGACCAGCAGCTTCAATACCAAAACGGCACTTTAAAGCCCCTGGTGAGTATGTTTAGGAAGGCTAGAAACCCTTCTTAGAAGTTGCTTTTCTCATTGCTGAGATACACTACCCAACACCCATGGATGAAGGAAGGAAAGCGTTACGTAGCTCACAGTTCGCAGAAATTTGTCCACACTCGCCTGGCTCCCACACGGGGTGGTGTGGCAGAGGGGCGACATCATGGAAGGCCAAAGGTAGCAAAGCACAAGGGACGTGAACAGCATCTTTCTGCTTCTTTTATACTCTCTCTAGGCTATCTGAAGTAGGGCAGTGTCAGTCCAGTCTGTGGACCTATCTAGTAACCACATACCCATATCCCAGCATTGCACCATGACTCGGTCACACACCCCAGATCCAGCCACCTCTGAAAGAGCCCTGCCTGCAACTGCATGAGGCTTTGGGAACACCTAAACACAAGTCATAATGTCCCACCCAAGGCCCCCACAGCACATGACTCGTGCTCATGCCGTTAGGCAAAAGGCATTCAGCCCATCTCCAAGAGCTGCCAGACTCCTCATAGTTTCAGCATTGCTGAAAGCCCAAGCCCGAAGTCTCCTCTGAGATTTAAGGCGGACTCTTCGTTATGAGCCCCTGTACAAAGGAAAACAAAGTTAAACACTTCCAACATTCAGTGGCACAAGACACATTTCCATTCCAAAAGTCACAAATGGGGATACAAAGACATGGGACCAAAGCAAGGACACAATCCAGCAGGGAGAACGTAAGTCTCCTAGTTCCATGTGCACCTCTGAGCCAGTCTGTGGCAAGTTGTGAGCTCCAGAGGGCTTGTGTGGCTGTGCCCCTGTGGCACGTCTGGTGGTTGCAGCTCCCATGGCTTTTCTCTTGGACTGGCTGTTTTCTCCTTGCAGTTTCTTTAGACAGTCCATGTTCCTGGCTTCTCTGGACTTCTGGGGCCTCCACTGCAGCTGAAGGTGCAGTCACAGCTTTACACATTCCCCCTGGGGCACACTGCCTGGACTCCAGGGCCTTTCTCTGAAATCAGGGTGCAAGCCTTTCCGACCCCACAGCTCATGTTCTGCACAGATCTAAATCCAGTGCCACGTGGATGATGCCAAGGTCTGCCACCAGCTGGAACAGCTGCAGGCTTCCTGCTCTCCCTGCTGTGGGAACTGAGTGCCCCCAAGGCAAATTCCAAAGAAAACCTTCGCCAGGTGCTGCCCTTCTGTAACATGGTTCTCTGGGCCTCTCTTCTCAAAGCAGCGTCTTCCACTTTCGCCATCCGAGGCTGCAAAGGCTGGAGTCCTGCTGCTTCTTGGGGTGCCCTCAGGCCATCTTTTCTACCTGTTCCTTCTCAGCAGTCACCATCTCTGCTTTATCTATGCAATCCACCAATTTACTTACTGGAGTTTCCTTTCTGGCCAAACCCACAATGTTTTAATCATCTTGCTGGGCTCTTTTCTTCTTGATTCTCAGCATAAATCTGGCTGAAAGACCCCAACGATAGCCACCACCTCAGACTGCCTTGGGATTTCTTCTGCAAAATTAGCCTACCGCCCTAATTTCAGGCAAAGTCTTTGGACATGAGCAATATACAGACAAACTTTCTGAGGTCTAACACACATCTGGAGTCCAACAGCCAAAGACCCGACGAGCCAGTCCGCAGCACTTCTGTCCGCCTCTGGCCTTCTGAGCCCTGAGCAGAGCCTCCTGGGCAGCACAGCCTAATGCCTTCCCGCCCTGCTTCTTCAGCCATCACCTCCACAGCTTTCCACTCTTCCCCCAAGCCAGGCCCAAAGGCTCCTGGACCACATGGTGAGGTACAGTCAAAGCCGTGACTCCACTCCACAACATTCTGTCTTTGTTACCATTATCATGGCTGAGAGAAAACACCCAGCACCCACAAGTTAAGGGATGAAAGGTTAACTCAGTTTGTGGAGGTTTCAGTCCATAAGGAGCTGGCTCCAAGGCAGGGTGGCCCATGGCAGAGAGGCAACAGTTCGTGGTGGACAGAAGACAGCAAAGCAAGGAGGGCCTTAACAGTGTCTGCTTCTTTTAGACTCTAAGCAACCAGGATGAGTGCAGTGGCAAACCCATCAATGGCCCGATTTAGGAATCGCCTACCCTTAAGCCAGCGCAGCACCGTGAGTCAGTCACACACTCTAGATCCAGCCACCTCTGAAAGAGCCCTGTCTGCGACTGCAGGAGGCTTTGGGGAACAGCGAGACAAAAGCCAGATGACTTTCTAAGTGAGGCCAAACAAGGGGCTAAGGACACTGATTTCTGATCTACTCTCAACTTGTCCTTGTTGAGGAGTGGAGGGCCTTCCTGCATCATGGTCTTTCTTCCCTGACCTGGGACCACCCCACTAACTGTGTCTGAGGTGGGACCAGGACGAGAAGCCTGATTTCTGCTGGGTAGGAGCTGGCTTGGGCCCAGGTCCCATGACTGCGCCATTTATTTTACAGCCAGTTAGTTGTCTCCAGTGTGATGATACAAGGGCACAACCTGCCTCCTCAGTGTCCAACATGTCCTGGCTAAACAGGATTCCCAGTTGCTAAGGGATGTCTTCCCTGGTAGTATGAGGTATTTCCTCCAAGTTTTGTCATGGAGACTCTGGTCCCTGCAGGGGTCCTCACTGCACTGTGGCTTCGGCCCTCGCTTCCTGGTAAGCCTCCAGATCCTGTGGAGTCAGCGTGGACAACCAACCACTAGCCCCCAGGAGATGGGGTTAAACAGAAAAAGCCAGCAAAGCCATGAGCAGTGGGTGTGGCCTATTGCAACTTCTCAGTCCCCAGAAGACTCTGGAGGAAGGCACCATACCCATGTAGTCACCAGTGCACCCTGGGTGCAGCCCAGGGCTGACACGCCACTGGACACGAGTGCTCCGCAGGGGCCAAGCCCAGGCCGAGCGGTTTCCATGGATGCTTTCCTGAACCTGCATAACACGCGAGGAAACAGGCCTCGTGACACAGACTTGGTGGCCCCAGATCTCAGAGGCACCAGGCACCCGGGCTCTGGCTGAGTCTTGAGCTCCTACTTTAACTGCTGAGTGGTCCGCTCACACATCTGGTAACACATAAGTGAAGGACTCATTCCATCAGTTAGGATCTGAGCCTGGACCGAGGCACCAATGTGTCCCACCCCCAGGCCTCCGTTTCTTCTGTCCCGAGAGGGAACTGGGCCGCATGAACACCCTGTGTCTGTCTGCTGCCCGCATGTCCAGCGCACAGGCCCCACCATGGCATCACCTGTCCGATGCTGGAGATGGGCCGGATCTTGTCATGCGCGTTCTCCCTGCAGTGCTCCAGGGCCGCGATGAAGGTGAACTGCTGCTGCTGGAAGAGCTTGTACTTCTGCTCCACACCTCGGAGGGACTCTTTGACCTCATTCATCGACATCGTCTGTGGTCACCTGCAGGACACAGGAGGTCTACATGGAGGAAGAGGAAAGCCATGAGATCCCAGACCCCGGAATGTGGAGCAACTCTGATGGGTTTTGAAGAATAGGGGGAGGGGGATGGAAGGAGGGAGAGGAGAAGGAGGGGAAGGGAGGGGGAGGGGAGAAGGACAATGCAAGCCACAGCCCTGCGTGTGCTCAGCTAGCCTCTCACCGCAGCTGGAGATGCCCATGCTGCTGAGACAGAACTAATCCTCGTCTATCCACCCTCCAAGGACACAGGGTGCAGAAAGTGTGACTTCCTCGCTCAGCAGTAGACAGTTTCTCTGGTGCTGTTTCTCCACACTGAAGGGCTAAGTGTGTGCATGCACATGTGTGCACATGTGCACGCACGCACACACACACGTGCGTGCGCACAAAGCCAAGAGCTCCTCCTCACGGTGTCGGCAGAATACATGTGTGGATTTCACAATGCCTGCTGTTCTGCAGTCGGTGGAATATCTGGGAATTCTTCCCACGGGCTACACGGGGCAGAGGCAAGCACTCAGATGTCTAGTATGAGAAGACTCAGGTCTCCCAGCTCTTAAGTCTGTGAAAAGCATTCCAGGTCTGCGGGGCATGGTGGTGCGTGCCCGTAGTCAAGCACTCAGAAGGCTGGGGCAGGAGGATCGAAGAAGTTTGGAGCAGCCTGGACTATACAGTGAGCTACCCTGAGCAACATAGCGAGATCCTCTCAAAAAACCAAAACCAAAATAAATGAACAAAAACCTCTAATTCTAATTTAAAAAAAAAAAAAAAACACTCTGGGTCACAGATTTATGAAAGGAACCTCTGCAGGCTAACTTCCCTGGACCAAGGAGAACCAAGAGGCCCTGAGATGAAGCATTTGTCCAGGCTGTCACAGTGAATCTGTGACAGAGACACCTGGTCCCAAGGCCGCATCCTCACTGCCCCTCCACCACTACCAGAACCCTGGACGCAGAGTCCAGTCTCCAGCATGCCAGTCCGAGCCACAGCGCAAGCAGTGGTCAGCAGAGGCTGTGCTGAGGAAGGCAGAGGCATGCCTGGCTCCCGGAGAGGTCCCTGGGGAGAGGGCAGCCGCCAGTGTGGAGGTGGAGGTGTTCCCTTCCATCCCCCCTCTGGCATCCCAAACCCCCAAGTAGGGCTGGAGCTGGGAGGGTGTCTCATTGGCAGCGGCGAGATAACAGGAAATGCAAGAGTGGAACAGAAGAAGCGACACATGCAGTAGGCAGACAGGCTGGAGGTGACCGGGAAGCGCCTGTTAGGGAGACAGAGTTGGCTACGGAGTCAGGGAGGACTTGAAAAGCATGCCTAATAGGCCTGGCCAGGCCTGCTGCAGAGTTAACAGAGCATGCGCTGTACCTGCCAACAGCTGGGAACAGGTGCAGCACCCCTGTGGCTGAGCCTGGCTCTGGGCTGGGCAGCTACCTCTTTGCCCTTGACCTTCGGCCTGCAGCAGCTCTGCCTGCAGTGCGCACCTGCCCCCTCCGTGGCCCCTTTCCATGGAGCGGAAACAACACAGTGGATTCTGGTGCGCCTTCCAGGAAGTCAGGGGACAGAGGAACTCCACTTCTGAGTGGGATTTAAAAGGACACCCAAATCTCAGCTACCCATGAAAGTTTTCTAAAATATTAACATGAAAACATCCATATAGAATGAACAGAATATAATAGTGCTGTGCCTGACCAGGCAGGAGCCAGTGGCAAAAGGAAAATAGGAAAGATCAGAAATAAGAAAAATCAGAATTGATGACCCCATCTTCAGTTACATTTTGGCGCATTACTTTTGATTTTTAGACAATAAGTGCTGGGGGCCAGGGAAATGGCTTAGCAGAATAAGCGCAAGCGCAAGGGTCTGAGTTCAATCTCCAGTTCCGGAAAAAAAAAAAAAGTCACCAAACACTGATACTGATCACTGAGCTTTCGGGTGACGCTCCGTTCGTGCACCCAGCTGACTGGCCTGACCCTGACCTGGCACAAGGCTTACAGACGGCTCAGGCTGAAGCCCTCGAGAAGTCACAGTGGCACGGACGTGGGCTCCCGGGGAGTCTGCAGAGTGCCCTGCTGGCCCAGCTGCACCTGCAATGCTCGATGCTGTGCTGGGCAGTGCTCAAGGTGGTCCTGATGTCACACCAGCCCGTGGGCCCACCATGGTGGCAAGCTTAGGATGTCACTGTACCTGTGTCCTAGCCTGCTGTGGGGGCCTTGGGGTGAGCAGTACAGGCAGGAGGTGTGAGCTCAGAATGGGCCAGCACTGCCAGTGACTGCTAGTGAAGAGGACGGCCTCAGAGCTTTCCGTACTCAGCTGTGCATGCGAAGGGGCAGCTGCTGCTGCAGGCCCGGTAACTGAGGACTTGGCCTCCGGGGGGGCCAGGATGGAACCCGGCTTGCAAAGAAGGGCACTTGGTGGAAAGGAAGCACGTGGGGCTGGGAGTGGGGTGAGGGAGCAGAAGGACTGTGAGCTGGTGTGCAAGGGGGCAGAGGCCAGGCCAGGCCCTGGGCCCACACTGAACATCCAGAAGGCGACAGACGATCTGGGGCTCTAAAGTACTGCACAGATAAGCCCTGCCCTGGAGGAACTGGCTTCTAAGAGTGGGAGGTGGGTCCTTAAGGAGGACAGGAAGTGGGGGAGGAGTGGACGCGTACAAAGGGAGGACCAAGACCACGATGTCTGCGGGAAGCGAACCCACAGGAGGTGGTTGCAAGGGCTAATTCACACGGGGTTCTAGCCGGCCACAGGAGCCTGGTTTGGGGCCCTGAGGACAGCTGGCCCCTGCACACCTGGGCCTCGACCAATCAGCAAGGGGAAACCAGGTAGCTGGGAGGCGGCCAAGCTTGGACTTCACTGAGCCCGCCCACCTTTCCAGTCTGGGCTCTTGACTAACCTCCCACCCCCACCCCAGCCCCTGCCTGCTGTTCCTTAGAGACAAACAGGTCAGACAGCAGAAGGACTGGCTTGGGGCAGGTGGGCACAATACCAGCGATCTGAATAGTTCCACGAGGCCTCAGGCCTGGCTTTCGCCACTCTCTGCTGCCCCGCCCCCCAGCAAGCAGGGCTGGCACCCAGAGGGCTGTCTTTTGTGCTCCCCTCCCTGCCACCCTCTTGGGGCTTCCTGGGGCTGCCAAGTTCTCCAAGGAAACGGCGCTACCTTGGCTGGTGGCCCCAAGAGCCCCTGGGAGCAAAACCGCCTCGGTTCTTGATCCTAGCAACTTGTGACATGCGCGCCACGAATGTCACGAGAGGGGCTGTAACAAGCTATCCAAAGTGATCGGCCCTTGAACGCGGGTCCCTGCCGCCAAATTAGTGCGGATGAAAGCACAGGGGAAAAGACACCTCTCCATCTGGGGGAGGAGGCAGGAAAAAAATGATTACCCGATACATTTTAGGCTTTAATTGATTTGTATTTTTCTAGGCTGCTAAAGAAGATTAAATCATGGTATGAAAAGTGCCTAGGGCTTAAAATAAATGAGGAGAAAGGCAAGTCATTTCAGAAATGTCCAGAAAGCGAACCAAACCTCTCTGGTGCAAACTGCAGGCTCAGTTGTTGCGTTCTTTGTTGGGGGGTTCAGGTTCCCCTTCTTCTCCACCTGCCTTAGCAGTCTGATGTGCTCACCAGGCCTGAGCACTTTGAGGAGGCCCTTTTGGGGGAATACGCAGCCCCTGGCTTCACGCACAGGCTGTCTCTGGGCTGGGGACTGCGCACCTAGTGTTAGCCCTAGCTCGCCGCTGACTGTGGCCCTGAGATCATTCCTCCCCTTTCAGGGGCTCAGTTTATGCATCTGTACAATGAGCGAGAGCCCTGCTGACTCTCGACTCTGTGACTGACACCTGCTGAGGAAAGAAACCCAGAATGACCTGTCCTAAGTCTCAGCCAACTATCTTCAGCATCTGATCTCCGAATTCACGTCCGATCAGTGGGAACAGGTGCCCATCCCACCTGGATGCCCGACAGGTGACCCAGCGGGGAATGGTCCTAGGCGTGGCCTTGCTGAGCGCCCTCGCTGACCTCCAGGCCAGCCCTTCATGGCTTGCCCTACCTTTCCCGCCCGCAGGAATACAGAGGCGCCGAGCCCTAACCCCCCGGCCCTCGCAGCCCTCTGGGCCCTCCGTCGTCTCTCCCCCGCCCGTTCCGACCTGGGCTTGGGGTGGCGCCAGCACCCTTCTTTACCCTTGTTCGCCCTGCAGCGGCCTCGGTTTCCAGAGCGCCCGCCGCACGCGTGACTCCGTGCGTGTGCGGGCCGGAGGGGGAGGCCCTCCGCAGGACTAGAGGCGGCCGGGGTGGGGTGGGGCCGCCTCGGAGGGGCCTTGGCTTGATTGTGACCCTGGTGCCACGGCAACCAGGTCACGTGGCCGCCTTGCCCCACTCCCGAGTTTGGGATCATTTGTCCCGGGACGTCACTCCCGCCCCGTTTCACCATCTTCACTTGAAAGTTGGGGAAATTGAGGTCCAGAAAGCAGTGTCTGGCAATCTCTGCCTAAGGGGCCCCTCTGATCCTGGAGGCCTAGCCGGGAGCGACCTGCTGGGCTGAGAAGGGCTCCCGCTGTGGGGCGCTGCAGGGCCAGGGAGGCGGGGGGGGGGGAGCGGATGACGCGCTCAGGGGCGGGGCGGGGCCGGCGCTGGCTCGGGGCGGGGCCGGTGGGGCGGGGCCCAGGAGCAAACCCCACGCTGGTGACGCACCCGCGCGCACCCTAGCAACACAGTTGCTAAGGTGCGGAAAGGTCGGCAACATGGATGCGACCTCGGCTCCTCACCGTATCCCTGCAGAGATGCCCCAGTACGGGGAGGCGAACAACATCTTCGAGTTAATGCAGGTGACCCGGGCGCCTCCGCGCGGTGTCGGGGTGCGCAGCGAGGCAGCTCACTGTGTCACCGGGACTCAGAAGGGACTTTGAAGTCGCCCTCTGGTGTGGCCGCCCGCGAGATGGTGGTGCTGGCTCTGCTTCCTGCTGGCCCGACGGGCTGGAACACCCCCTTCTTTCCTCGGCCCCCTCACCTGTGAAATGCCGGTGGCCTCTCCGTAACACTTGCCCCGCGGCCCGCCTCCTCAGGGTCGGGCGGTGCTGGCGGTCCGGGCAGCCCTCAGACCCTCCAGCGGGGTCCCAGGCTGTGCGACCTTAGCCAAAGCCCTATCTCCACCTGCCTCCGGTCTTTCCCTTCTGCAACCGCGGGAGGCTGAGGCTTTCATAAACTGGGCTGGATTCCCTCTGGGCCCCTGACGCTCTGAGAGCTCAGTTTCAGGCATCTGGCCTGCTTCTCCGAGTACACCCCCTCTCCAGCCTCACTTGCCCTCGTAAGTGATCCCAGTGTTGTGTGACGCTGTGAGCGGAGCTCTGCGGAGCTGAGCGCAGCCTGAGAAACCTGAGTTGCCAGCAAACATGTTTCTGGAAAGTGATAACTACCGAGTGCAAGAGCCCTAAAACTGCTAGAGCAGCTCACTGCAATATAAACTACCTAAGGCGAGGGCGGGTGGGGGAGCTTCCGGGCGGAGTGGCCTGCTTCTCTCAGTGGGAGGATGGAGGGGCTGCCCAGGAAAGCGTTTCCGTAGGTATTTCCGGCCCTGTGTCACTTGGGTGTTTCTGGGGTCCTTTGACGAGGCCGCACAGTGTAGGTCAGGTTGGCCTGGAAATTGCCATCTAGCCCAGGCTGGCGTCAGGCTCACAGTCCTCCCGAGGCACAGGCTTGGGCTACCGCACCTGGTTTGCATTGACATTTTTTATAGTTGTATTTTATTTTATGTTATTGAGAGAGAGAGAGAGAGAGAGAGAGAGAGAGAGAGAGAGAGAGAGAGAGAGAGGGAGAG